>JAQGCM010001508.1:0-14988 GCA_034699705.1 Hymenaphorura dentifera | reverse complement strand
ATTAATTTGACAGATTCAATCAACTAATTCCGAAAATGAGCCGTTTGCAAATCCGCTCATTTCATACGGATTCAGCGTTTGAATGTTTTGTAAGAGTTATGTTCATTTGTTTGTTGCTACAATGGCCGCACCTGGAGCTAAACAACGTATAAAACTGAGTTTAAAGAGAGCAGTGAAGGTTGTTATAATCCAAGTGACCGTGAGACTCACGAAAGACAAATGGCAGATGGTGAACATCAAAAAGAATAAATCCCATGTCCTTTTATTGCAAATACTCGCCTTCTTCTCCCTAATTTCACAAATGGGATTGTAATTTACATATGTTCTGTTCCCACAACCCTAGCCCAGTCCAACAGACCTGGACAGCACACGAGCACAAATCCGATAAAAATCCTGCTAAACCTGCGAAAAGCTTCTATCAGGTCTTGACTCCAAAACAAAACGAGACATTAATGCAAATTATTGCCAATTACTATTTATCTTTTCAGTTGCATCTGGTAACTTTGTTCCTGCAGGAACCTGTACTGGCACCCGTACTGTCACCAAATCCATTAGACTACAAGTGCCTAATTGGCAAGCTGCAGAAGCAATAGAGGTAATCCTTGCCCCAGTTTCGATAATACCCCCTTGTTAGGGAATTAGTCTTTAGTCTTTGACATTTGGCAGCCATAATCTCGCTGAGTTCCTAAGTCTAGCCATTCAGCACTCAAGTCTAATTTCCTTCCTGAATTCCTATTTATTTACTACGCTCGGTTTCACTAATTTATAAAAACAATGATATCAGGCGTGTCTTTTCTCTTCCAAATATAAAACAATAGATCAGAATTTACAGACATGAGGTTTTCAACAATTGATTGCGGAAGGTCCTATTTTTTTCATATGTTTCTGAGAAGATTGGCCAGGGGTCAACCTGTTACATCATCGTTGAAACCTTTGCTAAAGATTCAGGGTTGTAAAATATGGATCATTTTATTTACCAGACTTAAGACTTGTTTAATATCTGCAGTACAAAGACATCGCAATTGAATAAAACGCATTTATGGTCTTGCCGAAAGTTTCAAGGCAGACCAATCGCTCGAATTGTTCAGACCAAAATTGAGCTACCTGGCCTTCTGTTCTTCTTAAATGTCAATCGCATCAATCTCAATAGTTTGGCTTCCAAAAATAGATTCTTGCATTCAATTAAGTCAGATACAAACAAGAAAATTTGAAAAACTTTAGTCAAGTCAAGAGAAATTTGACTATGCATACATAAGGAACTAGCCAAGACCAAGACCAAGACATTGCCATCAATTTATAATTACTATAGAAAGAGTCGTCAATTTTTTTTGTGAAAAGGAGATGATTTATAATTACCGAGAGAGTTCTCTTTGGAATTGCCGAGTAGACATTCACGGCGCAAACAACACTCAAATACCTCTCCCGGCATGATCATTGTCAGAATTGCAATATCATCGTCAGTCTCATTCGCCTTCCTCGGCTGTGTCACTTTTTTAGTTGTCAATTTCTGTCCATTTTTCAAATTCAGTTTTTTGGATAGGGCGTCTGATAGATCACCCATTTCAATGTGTTGAACTGACTAATATGTTCTCGACAACAATAACGAGTTCTTTACTTGCTAGTTTGTGACACTTTTGGCAAGAGGATTCCCAACGATTAAATGTTTTGTGCGACTAGATTTGGAATTCCTAGGCTGAGGTCTGTTGCCTCTGATGTCTTGTGGCCAACTGTTTTTCTTTGGAGCCGATGGTGTCTATCTCTCCAGGTGTGGGACTTGCTGACAGACATCGCACCTGGTATGCCACAGGCCACGGCATCGCCTTAACTAAACATTCACAGAATGTACTTTCTGCAATGTGTTCAATTGAACTTCCCCTGGGGATGAGGAAGGACGAACTCTGCACCCTTTCAGTTACTTCGAGGGTGACAATTCCTTACAAAATTCGTACACCCCGAACTTCGGAGAAAGCAATATTGGAGAAAATTGGAGGAATTAAAAAATACGACTTTGCTTATGGAAACCCAACTCCCAACATTTCAGTCTCCTATATTCACAAGAAGCGTCTTGCATTATATCAAGTATTTTCTAACCTTTTTTTTTAATTTGTTAACAGCTCTTCATTTGATTGAGTTGCATTGAGTCACATTTTGTTACGAAAAGTGCAGATGTTCATGAAAATTCATATTTGGGTAAAGGCAATCCCTCATCCTAAATTCTTACATCATCATTAAAACTTTGTAAGTAAAAAACGCAGGTTGAGAGATGTGATCTGAACTTTTCCTCGTAATGAGGGAGTGACTCTGAACACCTGAGTTGAGATTCCATTTCGTGGCATGCCAGACAGTGCTGTGGACGTGGACTGTGGAGGAGTCAGTCGTCCGTCAAAATTTACAGAACAATTTTGTTTGGGATGAACTCACAAGATTAATTGTTGTCCAACAATGCCTCACAGCATTGCCCTACCTTTACCTTCATTTCGTTGCGATTAAAATGACTTGTGCCCAAAAAGTAATAAATGAATAACGAGTTTCATCTCAGTCTACATGAACTCGTATGTGTCAATGATAAATTATGTATTGGTCCTGTTTCTGTTTTAAACTTGACTACTCTGCCGGAGACAACCTTGGAGCAACATTTTTGAGTTGACACTGACTGACTTGTCTTCCAAAATGTCAACTCACTCAATCGTCCATGTTTCCTCTGCCTCTCTCGCGTGTATTGTCAGAATCAGTCAGCTAAAATGCAGAAAGGAGCGGGAGGTCAACCTTTCATCTTCACACTCTGCCCATGTCCCGTATTTAAACCACTAATGAATTCTATTGTTGTGCATTCCAACAATCATGAGCATGTAATGTACACATCATGTACGTAATATTGAATAGGTGTGCGATGATACGATGTATTATTCCTTGTCGTGTCAAAAAGTCTCAAACTTGGTCTTATAGCGGCTTGAACACCATAATCCATGGTGAATTCAGGTAAGGTAAGGTACAAGACTACAAGAGTTTATTTATTTACACTACAAGATCCTTCATATCATAAACGTGTTACTTGCGGTGCAAAACGATGAAACCCCGGCTAGAAACTCGGACAGCTGCAATTTATCTTATTAATGATCGCTCTCATTAAACACTCGTCCAAATTTGTATACTAAACGTGTCTAAAAAGCTAAAATTCCCATAAACATTTGTCTAACATTGAAAAGTTGGGGGTTACGGATACTCCAAATAAATCTTAATAATCATGTACTTGCACTTTGTACTTATAACCTGTGGTGTGGCGGGGCTCCTCCTATTATGCAATACTAAATTTGGAGGTCAACTTTTGACACAAAATGTCGATCATGTTTGCTTACAGTAGAATTCCAGACTTGCGTTGACGCCTGGTCAAACTAGTAAGCCGATAAATTATCCATGGTAGGAGGAGATGGGATGAACTAAGCAAGTCAAGCCAACAAGTTTAATTTAATTGTTATTACCTACATGTTTATTAGGCGATATTTACTTTGTTATTAAGGGCCATTAATTTTATTCAGAAATCCTCCCAAGGAATTGCCGTCATTAGACGCAGCGCTGCGCGTTGCAGTTCGACTTCCAAGAAAGTGATTAGGGTCGAATGACTTGATCGTGTCGTCGTGACGGTGATCAATTTGATGCGATCGCTGAGAAAATTAGTACACGAAAAGGTGGGTTAAAAATTGCAATGTTTTGCTCCCACGCTTACAACATTTAGTTTCGGAAGTACACTGCTGCGAGCTACGGCACATAAATCACGAAAAGATTGTGGATTTTATGAGTCATCCCAAATTAATTCAATCTCCAAAATTACGACAAAAAATTGGTTCCAACTAATGAAATCCTCTAAAACTGAAGGATGAGATTCTTGTTTTGAAATAGAAAAGGATGTGAAGGAGGTACATGATGATGAGGATGGTGCACGTGTCGTATGAAGTTGATTTGGGTTAAGAAAAGAAGCCAGTCAAGCCAGCCAGTTTTACCCCTTTGGACATGATTTGTAGTTGCAAGTGTACGAGAGGAGAAAAATTCCTCCCTTCCCAGCAAATGAAGTCAGGACCCAAAAATAAACTTGCTAAAACACTTTTGCAAGTTTTGCACACGAGACTTTGATTGTTGGGAATTATTATAAAGTCGAGGAAGAAGATTTCGGTGCAGCCAGCAGCCAGATAGAGTAGTTTGGAATTTGATGCTTTGCAATTTGCAATCTGCAACATCCAGCCAGAAGATCTGGCCAGAATTCATGGATTTAAAGTGCAAGGAATTTTGGTCAGAGACAATTGAAAGTCAATCTACTTTGTGCCCAACCAGTCAGTCAGTCGCTCCTCTGCTCAAAATGAAGAATAAAATAAAACCCAATGTTATGCAAAATCTTGTCCGTCTACACCTCTTGGATCAAATAAGGGACTATTTCTTTTTGTTTGTTTGCTGCGTAGGCGAAAATTATCTTGCAATTTGCATGACATGGTCACGCAACAATTGTGAATGAATTGGTGGTCTGTCTTGTACTTTGAGTACTTCTCGTCCATCCACACAAATCTCGACAACAAAACAACACTTTTCCCATTTGCAATTCCAACTTTTGTTTTCGTTTCCGCATAAATAACCGCAACTGGGAGAGTTGGAAGTTTAGAAGGATAGTGATATGACCTAATGCACTCCATATTTCTGGGACTGGGTGGCTTAACCGTCACCTTGTAAATTCGCAATGCAGTTGTCCATTAGTGCCACTTAAATCATCCAGACAATCTAACTTATAATGCTCTGTGTACTTTTAGCAGTTTGCAAATTTGTTTTCAGAGTGTATGCAAGCTGGAACAGTTTGCATGAGTTCAGGAGAGTGAATTATTTTCTAGTTTGCCTACCTGCACGGAAGACTTCGCCGCACCCGTCACATCTAGAGGCAAATTGGGCATCGTAGCAGCCACTGCAGTAAATCTTCTCCGCCTTAAAAAAATTGAATCACAAAAACATTCGTCATTTTTATTAGGAATTTTTGAAGAACAATAACACGTTTTCTTGATTTTATTCCCAAATTGATTTGTCACGCATTCCACTCCACATGCCCAAATATGTCACCTTTAGAGTAAATTAATCGCATGTGTTTCGTAAGGATTTCTACGAATTCAAGTGCATGCATGATTATAATGTCATTTTAATGATTGTAAAATTGTAAGTGAATGTAATATTGTAATAAAAATAATGTCATTTGCAAGCAGAGCTGTCAAACAATTAAACGTGAATGGGCTGCAGTGACAATTGAATCGAGTTGCGGTGCAATTTTTAAATCTACTGCAGGTGGCATTTCCTTAAAAAGTTTGGGCGATTCTTTTGTGAAGTATTTCCGTAACAGGTTTGCAATGTGACTTATTTCTAGCTAGTTGTATTTTTTAGGTAGATTCTTAGGATCTGATAAACTCACTGGAAATTAGGCAATCGATGCTTTATCTTTATCGTGACTGAAATCATTCACAACAATTATGAAATAGTTACTCACCTTGGATCCGAACTGTTTGTCAACGAGCGAAACTCGGCATTTGCTGCACAGAAAACAGGCTTCGTGCCAATGCTTATCTTTGTATGACAAATCCTGGAAACCAAAGTCATCAAAAAATGAGTAAATTATTTTTTAACTCATAATTGGTTTAGAATGGGAAGTATGGGATACATATCCAGACGGGAACTGCTTCAACCAAATGAAATTGACTCACGTCGCAGAATAGAAAAATGCCTGAAGATTTTTTCTGCTCGACATTATTTGTTTCGGCCGAGTTTGATTTATAAACAAGCGGAAATGAAACTGCTTGGAAAAAATAGCTTTGTCAAGATAGAGTTACGGGAAAATGAGATTTTAAGGTGCCCATTTAATTGAGCTGACGCTATCTTGTATTTTATGAAACAATGATAAAAACTATTTTGGCACAGGGAACTACTGGCACCGGTACCAGCACAGAATAGGGTTGGCTGGCACGGCTTTCCATTTCTATTCCAGCCAACGCTGCAAAATAAATGTCAAGCTAAAAACAACTTATGCCCTTTTAGTCTGTCTGGACAGGAGACCAGGCCTCAATTCTGTCTGATGTCTGTTCCGATTTCTCATTAAACTTCTCATTCATGGATTCGGATGTCTAGGTTTGTCTATCGGTAGACAAAATAATGTGTTTACCTTGGAGTCAATGCCAATGAGCTGGTTGCACTCATCGCAAGTGTTTGCGAATACGGATTCATAGCAGCGAATGCAGTAGGGATGATCCTACATGAGCAAAATATAAATTATAAACGATGCGACTAATCTTAATAGTGATGACTTTTATATGTCAGCACTTACATCACGGAGGACATATCGCTGTCCTGAAAGGAAAACCATATTAATAATTATTAGGATTTCATTAAATCGTGATTTTAAAAAAACTTAGTTCACCTGTCAGCGATTCATCACATTGCCAACAACAGAAATGTGTAGAGTGCCAATCCTTGTTCATCGCCTTTGTGTACTCCCCACTAAAAATTAACTGCAAGTACAAAAAAGACAAAAATTGTAATGGAAATATTCCACACTTTTTTAATATTAAATTATTTAATGGATCCCCCTTAAACTATATTTCATTAAACATCCGTCAATAATTCATCCGAATGGGAGTTCATTACATTTTTGAGTTATGACATTCAGCTCAGCAGAGTTGGGTCTCTGGCTATAGCTTCCCACACTCTATTTAGTTTTGCTTTCCTTTGACTCAACGTTAGTAGGAGAAATCCGTTCAAGTCCATTAATAATGTGACGCGATGACGAATCTTAAATTAAAATGAAGTCACACCCTTAATTCGAACGAATATGTGAGTCGTCGCGGCTAAGAAATTCTTAGTTGGAGTCCCTAGCAAAACATGTCTCCTTTAAGACTTAATCAATCAGAGTCAGAGCGAGAAGTCCAATTATCTCTTGCAATGCAATTCATCCGTCTGACCTAGTCGGGTTGAATTTGGCAATTGGAAGGATTGGAGGTGGACAGGACAATGTGCAGATGGTTCTTGCCCAATACCCTGAACGGAAAGGGCGTTCGTTTAAAATATCTGAAAGCAGTACTAACGTATTCTTGCATGGTTCCCTTTACACTGAATTCATACAATATGAAAATGTGACATGACAAGAGCCCTGGCTTGGGAAAACAGTGTTCAATAGTCTAATTTACATTGTCCAGGTCGAAAGTTCATCTCGACATGTAAAAGTAGAGCAAAGTGTACTACATCGACAATCGACGTGTGTGCTGTGCAACCTTATCATAAAGAGAGACACACATTCAATTTCTAATTGGATTGGAAAGTACGTTTCCATGTCTGGAGAAAGTCAGTCCAGTTCGTTTTGCTGGAGACACTAAACTGGAGATTGCGAAAGGAGAGTAGCGGAGGGCCGATAGATAAATGCAATCTAAAGTAGACAAGGGGAGATAAATGCTTCATAGACTCACTACTAGCCGCACAGCCACACGGCCAAACCAATCTCTCACGTCGATTCCTTGGTTATCATGGTGAAAGCTGTAAGCTTTCCAGCCGTGCTTTGACTTCTATTTTGTCTGCCAAGTGTATGCTAGCATTTTGCTTTAAATATTACCACAAAATCTGAAAAAATCGGCTCGAAGTACGTATATTTCAATGCTAGTTTTCATTAGCAAATATGAGAATTTAAACAGAAGCCAAGCATTCCTTGAATCTATCAACTTCGAGCTCTCTCGCTCAAGGAAGGCAAAGAAAATTTGCAAGCACTAAATGTAAAAATAGCGAAATGTCTGTTAAAACCAGACCTTGTAATAGTAAATGCTTAATGTAGAAGTGCTAACGGAAGTTTAATTTCTAAGATTTTGGGGGCTACGTAAACAGACGTCAATAACGTTCGTTTGAGAGAAGTGCTGCTTCATCGGCATTGGAAATTATTTCGCTAACGCAGAACGCAGTAAGTTAAGTAACATGTCGTGTCAATTTGAAGCCGGCATGCATACATGCTTCCAGGAAGGCCAACTACCCAAAATATTTTTATTGTGGCACTCTGAAATAAAGAACCCTAATCATTGAGAAATGGCAAGACTTGAACTTTGTTTGGTTTCTGAATGAAGTTTTCTCATGAAAATTTCAGATTCTTAAACCAAACTGTGTGTAACGCTGAATGGCTGAGCCGTTCCGTTCGTTCGGCCAGACATGTATGTTAATAGTTCCCAGGGGCCACCCAGACGACAATGAAAAGAAAGTCCAGCTTAATGGTCCGTGGCTTGTAGAATGCAGAACAGTTGCAAAAAGGGCACTCAACGCTCTTGACCCACTGTGGTCGACATGTTCGACATTATCTTTACTTTTTGCACACACAAAACAGTTTCAATATGAAATTACCTTTATATTAGACTTCTGAACGGCGAAACGAACACTCTCTCGGGGAAAATGGATTATTAGCACGACTATTTGATCGTATTAATGTTGAGTCCAATTCCAAGTCCACAATCGATTTACAATCTCAATCGTTGTTCCAAACCTCCAATTAACACTTTACACCATGGGACTTTATAAATTTGTATTCCAAGGATTCTTTCATTTATATTGAACTTCTGAGCTTGCAAAAATTTAGGTGAAGGTGGCTTTTGTTACATACTTGAAACTAACGTGTGTTATAGCTTTAAAAGTTCTAGTGACCCAGCTGCGGTCAATGCTATTACTAAACAATTTATCCATTATTGTGAATACTGTAATTATTGCGAAACTAGCGTGAATGCTTTCGATACCAGGTTGCGAAATTTATTTAAATGAAACGCAAGGTTTGTTTTTAAAAAACGGGGAAAAAGCTTAAGCTAATAATGGAATGCGGACTGGAATAACAACGTTATCTTCAGAATGGACCAACTGGGTAGGATCACCGAAGCCAATAAAAGTCAACACTTCTGAGAAGAGAAGAATGCAAAGAATTGTTGGATACTGTAGGTAGGAGCGAAAAGGAGATAGTCGGATGAGGAGAGAATTCGGATTGGACTAAAGCTATTTTCCTGGAGAGAATATGTTTTGGAGGTCTGGAGAAAAGTGCGAGAGTCCGGCTTTTCAGGTCCAGGAGAAAATTATGAGGGGGGAAGAGAGAGCATTACGTTTCGCCGTCAGTGGATGTGACGTAGTTTTCCTTTTCGCCGCGACCCCCGGCACCTCCATATTCGGTGGTCTCAGTGACCTCCTCGACTTCGACTCCGCCAGTTCCGCCACTCGTTGTTTTGGTCGTTTTCGTCTTTCTCGTCTTCTTCACCTTCTTTTCTGTCACATGCATTTCCACTTCCACGTCACCCATTTTGCTAAGGGTTCCTCGGACCGGTCCTGATCGTAAAACTCTTTTTTCTTATTTGCCTTAAGGGCTCGTTCACAACAATCGCCGGACAGAACGAAGGACTGCTGGATCGGTGTCGCTGTCACAAAATCCCAAAGTCAACCAGTCACGACCAAGACCTGGAACTGAACTGAAGGAGTTGCTGAAATGCTCAAGCTACTCTCGCCCCGATTGCAACAGGCCCAACCAAAATCATAGTTTGGTATTTTTAGAGATTCAAACTCAACTCTAGCTTGTCTTGTATTTCTTCCAGTCCCGATTCTTCTTCCTTTCATTACTTCCTATCCGATCCCTTTAGATTCTTGTTCAATGTAATACATTCACAGTGCTTCATCCAATTTTAAGGAAGAGCTAAATAATTCAGCTACCCCAATTACTAGTGATACAAGAAACGAATCGGGTCCAACGCAGACATACGGCTTCCTACAATCCTCTCGTCGCCATATTTCTAATTCATCATTCAATTTCGTTCCTTAACCGAGACCCAAATTCATCATCCTACTCAGACGACGTAATATGGATTTTCGACATCCGAACCAAATTAGAGCGTCAATGAGTTACAGACATGTCTTCTCTTGTCAAAGTTTAATTACTAAAAGACCCGCTCACCTGGCGAGACTGCCTGTAGAAATGCAGTCCAAAATCATAAGCATTGATGAAGAAAGTAACATTGTTTATTGGTCTAGTCTAGCCCAATGTTTGCAGAAACGATTTCTCGAGAATGACTTGCATCATTTTGATTTTGTAAAAGGATCAGGAATAGGGATTTGGGGCGTAGCGCCAGGTATAGTTGCAAGTGCAACTGTGCTGAGTGCTGACTTCACTAGCTTGAGAAAGAAAGAGTTTGGAAAATTACTTACAAGTGCAAATTACGTAAAATACCCAAATCAGTCCGAATTCCTTTGACGTCGCCGGTACGAAGCTACATAATTACAAACCAGCTAATAGTTTAGGGTAGCTTAGAGAATAGAGTTGCAAAAATTCTAAATACTTTGAACATAATAAGTTCAGGATTGGTTGCTTGGAATGCAGAATGGGCGGAGGACGGAATTTTTGAAGAGGCAATTCTTTTAGCCTCTTTGGATATGGCTATTGGCGTGAAACCAAAGTGTTTGAGTGAATCGAGAAAATCCTTTTGTCTCTTTCAGGCACCAATTAGTGCTGTCAGCTTTTTTACTCAAAGAACATCATAGGAAGAACCTCAGCTTGCCCAACTTCTGTGTAGTCATTCCGAAAATCCAGAAATAAAAATCCGTGACAAGGAGACAGGTTGAGCGAAATGTCACTCATACAAAGAACCGTCTTACATAATATTCCATGTAAACCTGCGTCAGTTATGTAAATGTTATGTATGTGTTCCTTGTCTCCCTCGACGGCACTTCTAAACAAATGCCAATTGATTTTCTTAAACATTTTCAGACAGTGAGGTTGAACCACACACGGCTAAGAAATATTACACAATTAGTACCTGCCAAAAAATGAATATAATAGTAAAAGCTTGCAATCCAAATCCGAATGACGGTTTTGAAAGGTCAAGGTAATCGTTGGAATCACTGGAACAATTTTGGTAGTCTACATTTCTGATTTTGGATTTTATTTTGGCAGAATTGGTGCAAAAACCAAACATCTTGTAGTTGGCTTATGCTACCACCACGACTTCAATCAGGACTCGATGTTCTGTCTCATTTAATTTTATTGTAAAGACAGTAAAGAGGCTTTAGGAAAACATCGCCTAATTTCAATCTGAGAATTTGAGGCGGAAGTGGAATGACGTCAATCGGAGGAGCAAAAATGTGCTTAAAATTCCCTTCTTCCCAACATCCGATCTCTAACCATAAACTTGTGCCCACTAAATATCCGGGAAGGAATTGATTTACATCATAATAAACTTGATTCCTTTTGGTAGTGTCTGCTGGCTGGAACTAAAATTGGTGTTATTAAGGTATAAATTCTTTTGCCCCCAAAATATGGTTGTAACGATGGATTTGGGAATTCAATTTGATACATGCCCTCTGCGATCAAAGTTACCCGTTTTTGGCTTAGGACTAAGGCATAAAAAAGTGGGAAAAGGATCAAGTAAGTAGTAGTCTTAAGATCTAAGTTCTGGGAAGCTAAGTGAGGATTATTTGTGACCGGCGTGAGTCGCGTGCCGTGTGCAATCGGGAAGCGGACAAAAACCCGGGTCTATTTTCGGTTGTGTTGGGAATCCAGTGAGACAGCGATTTGTGATGCAATGCAATGCAACGCAGTACCGTGCACTACAAGCACCCACATCATCCATCCACATACTTCCGTGTGTCTCGTCAACGCAATTTTCAACATTCTACAAGACTACAGACGACGGTAAAATGAAGAGTCAGAAGAACCAGAGGCTAAAAATCTATTTTTAGTCATTCGAACACATCTAACACATTATCAAACATATTGAACGTTTGCGTGGAGCAAAACTACAAAGATTTATCCAACAGGAGACAAAAGGCATTTCGGCATTCGTAAAGATAAAATCTGGAAAAGTTGCATTTGTACGTATGGGCGAACCGAGGTGTGTACATTTACAGATTGGAAGAAAATCAACTTGTAGATAGATTGCCGACTGAAGACAAGTTAAGAAAGTTTGCTTTACAACGCATTCCACCTCTGATTTGACCGACGTGAGCTTTCGTAGAGAATGCATTTGCAAATAAATCAAATAATACAGAATATTCGCATGGCATAATAACATATTTCTATTAATTAGTTTATTCAGACGGATATCGGATCTGTATGCCCAATTCAGTCCAACCCGAATTGCTCGAAAACTATTTTTAGCCAAATAGATTCTTGCCCTACTTCCCTTGCACTTTTAACAAAAAAATTCCACCCATATCTCAAGCACTGAGAGCATTTGAGAGACCGAGTAAAAGTTCTACTTCAAAATTCTCTTGATGTGAGGAATAAATAAAATGTCAAGCTCAGAAAAACAATTTACCATGAATCTTGGTTAAAATATGACGGAATAAGATTGACCTTTAGAAACTAGGCCCTTCAGATAATACATACTATCGTGGAAATCCTTATTATCTTGGATTGTGCTTAGTGCTCTCGTAATTGACCTTTTCCTTTTGAAGCAAACGCTGATTTGATTTGGCTTTGGTTTTATGTCAAACCTTTCAAACAGAAACAGAGATAGTTTGATGTACCTGATTTCATATTGCATCCCATTGTCATTTTATTTTTGCACTACACCTCTTACTTCTGGACATCCCGACCATCCCCATCCTTGCTACAAATAATTGTTTCCACTTTCCAAATCGTTCCACAAGCCCATCTACTTCCATACTTAACTTAATAAAAACGTTTTCAAGAAAATAATTTCAAGAAAAAATATTCAAACATTAGCAGAGCGTAGAAAATCCGAATGAAACTGAAACCACATTTTCGAGGCAGTGAAAGTGAAATGCCAACCCAAGCGACTGTGGAATTTCGCGTGGGTTTGCCATGGGTTCTTCTTTGTAAAAGGGTGTAGTTTGTGGGTTTTGGAAGTGGTAGGACTCGAAATGAAGTTTCAAACATTGAAATTGGCTTAAATGAATTTGAGGACGCATTTAGAGCGAAGGCTTCTAATTCTTTAAAGCCCGTTCACGCCAAGAGCAGACCACACAACGATTTTTAACGACTTATTTAATTTGGGTAGACGATACCACTGTCACTAGAAATCTGAGTCATTCGCTTCTAAAGAATACTAAAGTTGTAGTTCGTTGAACAAAATTTAGTTCAGAAGCTTTAGAAGTGGCTTTTACATCCGAAACCGTTGAGAACGGTAATGACTCTCAGATGCTCATTAAAGATCTACGGCTTGCTTTAAGCGCTAAAGCAACATAGATATTTCCTGTTTTCGGAAGACGACAGACCAAACCTATTTGAAAGTTAACCGAATATAATGTTGTCCAACGACGGGTTAGTTATTGGAAGGATCCTAAAATTGCGAAAACATGAGAATAGCTGACATAGCTCTGGGAGTATTATGTTATGCAATAAACAAGGCTTTCGCAAACTGTGAGTGTTGGGAATGTAGTGGAGAAGCTATAAATAGCCCCTTAAAAGGGAAGCTCTCCGATTTCATTTGTTTGGTAGGAAGCGGATTTGAGGAGTCGTCACACCGAAATGCAAAAAGATAGTTGGTGCCGGTGCCGTAGTTCCCGGTTGGTGCGAAGGCATTTTTTGGCTAAACGCCGTAGGGTGCCACACCACTGCCACCCCCGAGTCTTCCTACAAAACTTGTGCAATAAAGTTCAAAGAAAAGCCTGTGGGTTTGAAAGGTTTATGTCTGCAATGGGAAAATCCGTACGGGACAAAACAGATGGAAACACATGGCAAAATTCTCAAAGTATGCAATCTTTCCTCATCCCATGCAAAGTCTGCGTTTCTTCTAAAATCCTCGAACAGAAAAGATTGCGATTTGAGAAGCAGATTTGGAACAAGAATGGTCTGAGGTTCAATTCAAACCACGACTTCTGTCTGACAGCGTGAACCAAACTTTCTTGCCATTCTTTTACTTGGACTTTCAAAACTTAATATTTATGATGTGGTTTATTCTTAAACGTAGAAAACATGTTCTTCAGTTCAGAACTAAGGTTATATCCGGAGGTTAAATTGTACATGGTTTTGTTAGAAATCCTGTACCTAATTATAAGTAAACTTCCTATTCTTCAAACCTGACTTCAAATTCGTCAACCTAACTATATTACCGCTCCTAATTGGATTTTAAAAACGTTACAATTATTGTCTTACCTCATCACAGGAGGAACAACGCGGACGAAGTTGTTCAGCGTAGTGACGCTCGCAGTAGAGAGCGTCGTTAAAGTTGCAATAGGTCAAGTCAACCAGGAACTCGTTGCAACAGGAACACTGGAAACACTGGGGGTGCCAAGCGGCCGAGTCGCCAAATTTCGTGGCAAATACTGCTAGGCTTCCTACTCCGATCACTTCTCCACAAGTTGGACACTCCTTTAACAATCAAACATTCAAATCGTTAGTAATCAACAACTTGAGTAACAAAAACTTGTAGGATTGGGTACACAGGATTCCCTCTAAAGCCTGCAATTTATGCTGATGTCCCCACTAATCGAGTCTGAAACTTTAGTACTCCGGAGCCGGAGCGTAGCGTGAGAACTGCGAATGTGAATTTGGGGAATGAATGTTCCTACTTTGTGTAATGTGATTTGGTGAGACTTTGAATTGTTTTATTTTATTTTGGTATTAATGGCTAAGGTGACTTTTTTTGCCAATAGGTCGAGATGGAGTGATAATGTCAAGAAGTGTGAAAGTCAAAGACTGGGAAAGTAAAAGTGGCAAGAACATAATATTAAAGGTGCTCAGCTAATGAGATTTGGAGTGCAAAAGCTACATTTGCACCCGAAGTCTATTTTCCGCTGGAAAAGTCATCAATCATCGCCGCTCCACTCCAC
Organism: Hymenaphorura dentifera; assembly: GCA_034699705.1. Lineage (NCBI taxonomy): Eukaryota > Metazoa > Arthropoda > Collembola > Poduromorpha > Onychiuridae > Hymenaphorura > Hymenaphorura dentifera. The sequence goes on along the minus strand of JAQGCM010001508.1, from coordinate 180 downwards.
AAACTCTGAGTCCTAGTCTAGGGCTTAGAACTCATTGTTTTCTTCCTCAATCTAACATTAGGACACATGTTGGGGGACAACTTGATTCAGTCATCTGCGACCCGATCTTTGACATGAAAGCATCAACGTATGAATAAGCGACCTTTTTGACTCTTCATTTTGACAGATTACTTCGCTCTT
>JAQGCM010001507.1:0-14989 GCA_034699705.1 Hymenaphorura dentifera | reverse complement strand
TTCGTGGCTGGACTTCGTGATCTCAAAAAGGATGTAACAATGGCTATTGTTCAAGGCTTGTTTTTATTGCACAAGGACAGTGCTGAAGATGCTTTGGCTAATCTCAAGGAATATTTTGAGGAAGAGTTCCTAATTGTAGAGAAAAGTGATGTCGAAGAAAAATAATTCAAGAAATAGCAACTTTTTGGTTTACTCGAGTATTAATATTCTATTCTCAATCTTGCCTTGAAATGTTTGGCTAAAATTGGTATTGAAAATCGACCTAATTCTGGTCCATTGACTGAATTTCGCTGAGGTTTCATTAACTGTAAGTAAGCAGTAGATTATTATAAATATTGTAATTATATGGAATGAAACAGCGTCACCGATGGGAAATAAAATCAAACCTATTACAATACCTCAAGTCCTGATTGTGATTGCAACCATATTCATTTGAAGTTGAATTTTATTGTCAGCATATTTTCTATTTCTGCCTAACTGAACGAGATTTGGGATTGAATACCAAAACAGATTTTGTTTTATATTTTGTTGCCGACTGGATTGTGCTGAGCCAATTGTGCTGCACTCGACTCAGTTTACGTTGCCACTTTCTTCTGCTTGACCACAAGGAGCAGGATATATAGCACCATGTGGTCCAAATATATATTTCGTTGAATTATTTAGGTTTCACCTACGCAAACCTTGCATAATATTTTTCACGTACATGCCAATGAAGCCCATTACATAAAGTCTACGAGTGCTTAAAATCAATCTGAAAATCTCATGAGGTCATGGCTTGGCTTGAATCGATTAGAGGTTTCCAGTTTCGAGAGTTGGAAAACTTGATGGAGTGTAAATTCTCTTACGATTTAGGTCAATGAAATAAAACATTAAAAGCTTTTCGTGTTTTCACTGATTTGTAAAAATCACCTATCTCTGAAAAGTTTGATTCGGGCCCAACGGAGAAAGTGAACCGAGTACACTCTTGACGTCAAATTGAAATGCCCAGAGGTTTGAGATAAAACGTTTGTCAATATGTATAAGAAAACTTTGCTTGTAAGTCGACTTAAAAAGTACCGCTGGTATAAAACTATAAAAGGAACTTTTGTTTTTTTACCAATTCACAAAATAGTTGGTAAAAATGAATGAATCAACATACATATCCTTTTATGACCTTTTGAATATTCAAATGCGTCTCTTCTTTCCAATAATTTTCAGTTCATTCACACCCATATTGTAATACGCAGCAATGCATTTCTACTTCCCTGCGTTCAGGAAAGTTCAAGTATAATTTAAAAGTTATTGGATTGCTTTTGCAGTTTTTGATAATCAAATTGTTGTTCACATGAAATTACAATCCCTTTGAAGGAAGACACTCTCTTTAGGCATTCATGCATGTACTAATTTATTAATTGAGAGTTGAACTTTAGCTTCAAGATAGTTAATTGAGGACCAATGCACGAGGGACAATCAAAGGAGACAAAACCCACATGTATGATGCACGTGCGGTGGAATCATAATCAATACCAAACTACGTTATTTAATTTCATGCCACATTTAGTTGAAGGATCCAAGATACACTTTTGACACAAAACTCCTGAGAAAAGTTAGAATGAATGAACCGGCTACCTAACTAATGAGTTGCAATGAAAAGCAATAAATTAGATTGGCACAGAATAAGAACATTGCAATTTACTGATTTCTGTTAGCAGACTGGATAATTTACTGAATGTTGAATTCAGTTCTCAGTTTAGTTCAGTACTGAATTCAACCTTTAAAAATCTCGGTTTACATAATTTCGACAAAAATTTTCGCTTTGTTTGTAATGCAAACAACTTTCACCTACTTTTATTTAAGTCCTTGGTCAGCGCATTCTTACTGGTTGACAAATCAGATAATTTGTTTGGCCTCACATAAGATACTCAGCTCAATTTCGCTTTAAATAAACTTTCCGACTTGCCAAAAGATGATGAATTTGGTCGACTCGTAGTCTGCAATGGTACGTTAGGTAATGCAGTCATGCCGATTTTCTGCAGTCTCGACCCTTGTCCCACACCCGCAGAAATGATTGTGCGAAATGACGAACCTACAATACAACTGGGTGCTAAAATTGTAAACAACGATATACTGTCCACGTTTCCGAGCCACAAATATTCATGTACTCAAAACGAACTTAATGAGCTGTCCGATAGTAGGTACATTTATGTTACATGCTCCTCCGGGTGTTTTATATTGATCATTATTCAATATTTTTTTACAATAATGACCATCCCATTAAGATTAGCATTTCTGCTCGAGCCCTCTTGACCTAACAAATAGTCATTTGATGGTCTATTTAAACTCGGACATGACGGTGTTCATAGTTCAGTTGTTTTTAGGAAAACTAATATTAAAACCAAACACCCCAATGTCAGTCTGCACAAGTGATGAATTTACACTTGACACAGGAGGTTAAATTGGGATTGAGAGCAAATTCTAGTTCAGATTAATAAAATGTGTGCTGCTGTGCGTGTGAATTTGATGGCCTACGAAAATATTGCAATTCCATCCAATAAAGCGTCGAACGATCCAAAATACGAGATAAAAATAAAATCATCGCTAAAACAGATTTTATCGAAAAGTGTATCGGTAGAATTATCGAATAATAATGCTGATCCAGCAACGTTGCTGAAATCCAAATCAGAAGATGATGATCTGAAAAGTTGGAGGAAATACAGCGGATTGTTTTTAGCAATCCAGTCCAGTTTTGTGTTTTCACTCACAGCACTTTTGGTCAAACAGTTTGACAATCACAACCCAATTTCAATTGCACTCTGGAGATTTCAAGGTGCACTTTGGCCTGCCCTTCCAATTTTTATTTATCATCAATGCTGCCAGACAGTTCCGGAACCTGCAAAAGGGAAACTGGAACCGGAAGTTTGCTCCAAAACAAACAAATTCAAAGTCTTTGCTTTGCTTACGGTAAGTTGTGAAATACTTTATTAGTACAAGTTCCGTTTAACTCAACTGAGACTTAAGTTCAGACTAAGGATAATTTTACTTTAATTTGTGATTGCTGCAGACCCGAAGTATTCTCACCTGCAATGCATTCCTTCTCAATTTTTATTCGCTCAAATACTTGGAAATGGGAGATGCACTCGCGATTGCATCAAGTACTCCAGTTTTTGTCACCCTGTTTGCTCACTATTTCCTGGGGGAACAATGCGGATTGGTTCCAATTCTCACTACCGTCTTGACTGTCTTTGGAGTAATTGTAATTGCACGCCCACCTCATTTGACTGGCGAAGAAAGTTTTGATGCTAACGCTTTGGTAAGGTTCGTTCTAACATATTGTTGAATTAATGCAAAGTTCAAAAATTAAGAGGAATTAGTCATTGGTCTTACCGGAATTCTAAATTTGCAAACGATTTTCAGATTGGAACTGCCTTAGCGTTGGGATGCATGTTCTTGGGCACGATCTCCTTTGTGATACTTCGCTATCTGAGAAAAGTTCATTTTTCGACAATAACTTTAAGCTTTGGAGCTTGGGGAACATTTGAGAACCTCATTTTGGCCACATTTTTCGGAGTATTGAGTTTCCCGGATGGGAGGCAAGAATGGATCCTGGCATTTCTACTCGTACTGCTCTCACTTTTTGGCCAACTTTCGATAATATTTGCATTCAAAAAAGAACACGCCGGCCCTGTTGCACTCGTACGAACCTGCGATGTTATTTTCGCCTTTGGTTGGCAGATTGCGTTCTTGGGAAGGCTCCCAGATCTGTTCAGGTGCAATTTTGTTAAGATGAGTTCAGGAGAATTCATGTAATGCTAATTTTCTTTTTTGGTCTTCAACCACTTAGCATCTGTAGAACTCATTTGGTTCTGAAGACTCTCAAACATCTGGAATTAATTATTTGTAATAAATATTTTTCAAATTTCTAGCTTGATCGGCGCAACAATAATCATATTTGGAATCGTCCTCACTGCACTTCGGAAATGGACAAGTTCACTGCCAGCGAATCACGCATCGAGAAAGCGATTTCGCGTTTTGTTAATCTGAATACTTTTATACTTTGGTAGTTTAATAAAAAAAAACTAGCGATGATTTGTGTAGTACTGGTTGGCGAATCGAAAGAAATGGGGTACTTAAATTGTGTAATTTGGATCTCAAATATTCTTATTTTTCACTGCTAAACCAGATTTTCTTAATTTATCTATCATAAATCTAATTCGATCACTTCAATTGGGAATTTTTAAAATCTGCATATGATTTCATTAGTGATATTCATCAAATGCAAAAATGAGCTTGCTTACTAAATAGCCAAGGCAGTGCAAAATGCAATGGTCCAATGATCGAGAAACTTAGCTATTTCTGCACATTTTATAAAGTACAGGAAATCTTAGGACATTTTGCGTATACAAACGCCCTTGAATTACAGTCAAGGAAGATTATGCTGTGTAATATTTACATTGTCCCAAGCTCGACTAGCATCACTAGCGTGAGAAAATTCTTAACCATGAGAAATCTTGCGAGCGGAAATGGCTTGGGCGTAAAAATATTTCATTTACGTTTCACTAAGGTTAACCTCCTGTGTTCAAGTTTGTAAGATTCATATTATTATTTTGAGTCCAGCTACGCACACCAAAATGGAGTTAATCAATAAGCCCACCATATTAAGTATTTTTTATTTATTTATGGGTAATTGCAATCAATCGCAAGGAGAAGTTTGTCTGCCGGATGACATTGGTGCTGGTGAGTTAAGAACGAATTAACTGTTCAAACAAAATGAGAAACTTGGTCTTTGAATTGAATTTGTCGATATTACAGTGTATTCTGTACAACATTGTCCCATCGGTTGGGTGCGATTTAAGGATGAAAAATGTTTCAAATTTTTTGGAGAGACGCAATCTTTCGAGAGGGCTGAAAGACTGTGTGAAGCACAGGAGTCCACGTTGTCATCTGTACAATCAGATGAAGAGCATCAATTCTTAATTTCTTACATTTCCAGAGAAGTCAAATTGGGAATTTTTAACCATGTGTGGCTAGGTGGACTACGGAAAGAGAATCTTTGGTTTTGGTCAGATTTGTCTCCTTTTGGCTACAGCAACTGGTGGCCTGGTCAGCCGGATTTTCGTCAAGGATTCTGTGTTTATCTTATAACTGGCAATAATTTCTTCAAAACTCAATCCAATGAGTGGGGAAAGATGGGAACGATCGATTGCAGCGTAAGTCTCAGTTACATTTGTCAAAAGTTTCAAAAAGATTCAAGAAGAGTTATTAAAAGTGGACTGATCTGATGTAAATATGCCGCAAGTAAATCAGTATATATTTTTTATTAATGTTTATACAAAGAATGAATAAAAAGAATTTCAAGTTCAAACGAAATCAGGGTAAAAATGTGACTATAAAAACCCATTATAAATATTTCTAGCAACAGTATTGAGTGATTCCGCAAGGATCCTTATCAAAATGCTGAATTTCCTGCAAACAAACCAATAAAATAAACCTTGTTAGTTCATTCGGCTACGATTTTTGAAATCGCATCATTTCGAGAAAGAATTTCTCTCCTCACCATTAGAATAGTCGCCCCAAGAATGGTTGCTTTCGTGTTAACGTCAAGAGTAGCCGGAAACTCAGCTCCAAAAGTATAGCCTTCAGAAAAAACTGGATCTTTGAGCTTGGTCCAGTCTGTACTAATTCTTCCGACTTGTTTGGGATACTTATTCTTAGTACGATTTTTAGTGTATTTCTCTTTCAGCTTATTTTTCGGTTCCGGATTTTTAGTTACATTTGCATTCTCCATGTCTTCATTCTCTTCAGATGCTACGCTAGTTCCTAGGTCCATAATTTTAAATTCTGTTTCGCAACAGAATCTGCAACAACAGCAAAATCCAGAGTTGGGCCCGACCAACTGAAATGTTTGAGTGCCACTGTCATCTGTTATGCTGTAAGTGGGCTTGCACCATGTGAAGAGTTGACCTACTTCTCCAATCAACGTCCCATCAGCAGATTCAACTCTTACACGCTAAACCAATGGTCATTATTGTTATTGTTAGGAAGACAAGGCAGAATAAATATGAGTAATAATATTTCTGATAATTAAGGGAGAACCTGGCCACACATGTCACCGCAGAATTGTGAGCCACAACAACAAGCGCAAGTGCACTTGCGAATTACATTCAAGATCTCTTTGCCCTCGGCATCAACCAATACGAATTTGAAACTCCTGTCTCCTCGTAAACAGAAAACTTTGCAGCAATGATTTTTTTCAGTTGCCAGAAACAAACGGGAACCAGCCGCCAGAAAAACATCAAATGCGACCCCAGTTTCATATCCTCCACACTTTTCTGCGTTGCAAAATAAACGTTTCAAAAATGACTGTATTGCCTGCTTGTTAATTTTGGGAAACTAAGGCTGCTTGTTCTCTCTAGGTCATTACCTTCTGGCAAATCAGCACTTTCTCTAAATAGCAAAGCGTCCACATCTCGTAACTGCTGTAGTCCCACTAATCCAGCTAAAAATTCAAGATAGTAATAGATTATTATCGTAGATTATACTAGTTGTTTTTATAGTCACCTTTACTTCCAGAATATTCAGCTCTAGGCATTGAAGATTTTGAATCTTTGTTTGGTGGACCACCTACACGAACCATTGCAACTCCAGCTGCAGCTCCCGCAGCTGCAGATCCCATACTCGGTTTTGTGCCGGAATTGGTGGCCTGATTGGCGTTAGGTTCCGACTCAATACTCCTTGGATCGAATTTTTCACCCGTATCAGATACTCCATTTTCACGCCCAAATTTCGTGTCAGTATTTGTCTTGTTGTCCCGATCTTTCGTATCCCATTCCGGCCTCTCTTTTATATCTTTATTATCCAATTCGGGATGAGTTCCTCTATCTTTCTTTTCCGATTCTGCCATATCGCCTTCCTCTTTATCTGATGCAGCATACTTGACTGCAACTTTCTCACCCGATTCTGGCTTATAGCCATCTTTCTTATCCGATTCTGGCATATCGCCTTCCTTCTTATCGGATGCAGCAATCTTAACTGGAACATTGTCATCCGATGCAACATCCTTAATTGCAACTTTCTTATCCGATTCTGGCTTATCGCCATCTATTTTATCCGATTCTCTTCTCGCTTCCACAGTCTTTGTTTTTTCAGGGTTATCGGTATCCTTCTTCTCTTTCTCAACATAATCAGCTTCTTTCTCTTTGGCTTTTTCGGCCTGATCAGCTTCCTTCTTTTCAGCTTTTGCAAGTTCCATATCATTTTCCTTTTCGGCGATTTTGACTTGTTTGTCCTTTTCATTTTCGGCCTTTTGAGCCTCTTTATCCTTTTTCTTTTCAGAATTTTTCGCGTCTTTGTCCATTTTCTTCTGTGCTTCTTTTTCTCGTTTCTCTTCTGCCTTCCTGGACTGCTTCTCTCTTTTTTGCTCTGCCTTCTTAGCTATTTTGTCTCGTTTTTCTTGGGCCTTCTTGGCTGCTTTTTCTTTTTTCGTCTGGAACTTTTTAGCTTCTTTTTCTCTTTTCTTTGCCTCCTTTTTTGCTGCCTTTTCTTTTTTCTTGGCCTCCTTTTTTGCTGCCTTTTCCTTTTTTTTAGCCTCCTTTTTTGCTGCCTTCTCTTTTTTCTTGGCCTCCTTTTTTGCTGCCTTTTCTTTTTTCTTTGCCTCCTTTTTAGCTTCCTTCTGCCTTTTCTTTTCCGCCTTTTTAGCTTCTTTTTGCTTTCTCTTCTCTTCCTTTTTGGCTTCCTTTTTTCGCATCTTGTCGGCCTTCTTCGCGTCCTTCTTGGATTGTTTTTCTCGTTTCTTTTCTTCCTTTTTGGCTTTCTTTTCCCTTTCCTTTTCAGCTTTTTTTTCTTCCTTTTGCTTCTTCTTATCTTCAGCCTTTCGCTTTTTCTCGTTCTTTTTCTCTTCCAATTTTCGTTTCTTCTCAGCTTCTTTCTGAGCTCTCTTTTCTTCGGCCTGCTTTCGTTTTTCAGCTTCCTTCCTATCTTTCTCTATTTGCTTAGCCTTTGCTTTCCTCTCTGCTGGAGAAAGTTCTGATTGCGAAGACATGGGCCCCACTAGAATATAAAATTACCTATATTAAATTATCGATCTCCTGTGCTTACTACTATTTATCTGAATTCGTACTATACCCTTATTCGACATATTGTAACAAGAGAATTATAGCCAAAAACGGGATCTAAAATTCAAGGATACATGATATTTTATAATCCAGCGCAAGTTTTTCTCTAAGTGCATGCAAACATTGTTTCAAATGTTAATGTGCATCTATATTTTTCTATTCCATATATTTCAAATTTTAGTGTGTGCATTAAAGTTTGTTGATAAGTATGTTTGAGTCCTTTGCCCAGAGAAACAACAATTTGCTCATTCTCAGGAAATAGATGGATAACTATTTAATTGTCATGAGTAATCTTTTGGTAAACTCCATATGGGTTGGTAAGAAAAACGGAAACAATACTACACACATGTTGCATTTGTATCATAATAATAATTCATTAAATTGTAGCGTTCGTGTCCTCCAAATAGTGTGAGAGTTTCCAGAATGAATATTCGCTAGACGTCAACTAACCTGACATTAAATTGCCAGCAACTAAATGATTGACATTAAATTGCCAGCAACTAAATGATCTGCACTGTTTCGTCACGGATGGCAAAACAGATCAAATGCATTTTTACAGGGGTAATTGCTATCTGGTTTTTGTTGGCTGATTTCTGCATTCATAGCAGATAGCATATTTTGGCGATATTTTACCCTTGGAGAATTGTTCAGCAAAAGTTCAGTTCGGTTAGTACTTCATCTGCAACCTTCATCCGCTTTGCCTGCTAAACAATTTGCTTTGTTCTGTTTAAAATAAGTTTTTCTGAACATTACAAATTAATTATTTTACAAATAGTGAAAAGCTATTGAGATTTCTTCAAATCCGAAATTTTAAAATTCTGAGTTTGCGGAATACCTAGAAAACGACTTTGAGTTATGGAATATGCAGGTAATTTTCAATAATATTTGTAACCGTTGGAAAATTCAAGAAGTTTTTAAAGAAAATGAAGAAGGATTTTCCAATTCTCTTTTGAAAATGATGCTTGAATTTCAGTTGTATACAATGATTTTTTCTTATTGATGCATAGATCATCGCACGAATCGAACCATGAACGAGTCGGAGTTTGGGATGGCATTTCCCAAAGCAGACGACTTCTTAAATCATGAGCTGTTGGAAATCAACATCAATGCAACTCACGTTTTCGACAAAAATGACAAAAAAGGCATAACGAATACAAATTATAATTGTTTTGGCTATAAATTTATAACTACAAGGTGCAAACAATGAGTTAAACAATAATTTTAGGTGATTGGACAGCAGCAATTGTGATTGTGCTCTTTATTGCCACATGCCTCATCAAAGGATTGCCTGTTCTTTTTGTACGTTTAATATATGGGCCTGCCCCTACAATGCGCACAATTGCCGATCAAGATTCGTCTGGTGCAACGATTCCTAGGAATTCAAGCGTTACCTGCTCTGATTCTGACTGCTGTACTGAGATTTCTGATGCAAGTTCAGAAAGAAATGTTACAAGGGATATCTGCCTTCAAATTGACAACGATTGCACAAAACTCTAATCCTATTACATTTATATACCTATTTATGATTGAACAATAAAGTGATGTTTAACAAATCTGAAGTTTATTCCCGTCAACCTTACTACTACTTTCAGCGATCGAAAATTTGCGAAACATCTATACAATTAATTAAATTTTAACATGGTTTCTATGCACACAGTACAATAGCATGCCAAACAAGCAAAGTGTTAACCCAAACTAATCTTCAAACAAACCATCAAACCCCCTTCAAAAAATTTTATCTTCAAAATTTTAATTTCGCTTGATCTGGTTTGCTCAGAAAAAGACCGTATTTCAGTAACCGCTTCTACATCAGGATTTCTCATTGACGGGTAACGTAGAAAATGTTTGCCATAAAGATTCCTATAATATATGTAACGAAATGAATACAAGTGTTATCATTGTTGTATTGTAGGAATTCCTCTTCATTGTATTCAACATGTCGGCTTCTTTGCCTGTGCTTGACCTCTACGAGTCTGACACACACATTGCCAGAGTTGGGTCAGAAATTGTTGCAGAAGCTGAAATTAGATCAGAACCTTCCCTTTCTGTTGCCGAACCATCAATCTCCACTTCCGCTGCTAGCTCTGCGATTGAAAATGTAATTGAAGCAAACATTGACGTCCCTGCAAAGACTGACCTGTCCATTAAAATGCTTCTGGAACGTTTGGAAAAAAGTCAAGTCAATCTAAAAAATGTTCACAAGAATGTTACATTTGCAAGTGAAGAGGATAATAGTGAAATCTCGGGTGATTTCCAAAGGAACAAGTCATCTACTATGATTTTGGCCAGAACACAATCCCAAGACAAATCAGGCTTTCTCAAAACTCCAAGAGTTGAAACAATTCCCTGTCGTTATGCATCTTGCGGATGCCAAGGTTGGTCGGAAAGTTAATTTTCGTTAGGCACTAGCCCTAGGAGTATTATGAATTCGAAACTCATTTGTAGAAAAGAAAAAGTGATCGTAATTTTGCCACTTACAATCATCTTAGTTTCATTTTATTTTCAGAGCTTGTGACCACAGGAACAACTGTTGAGCTAGAGCATTACCAAAATTGTAACTTCCGTCCAATTCCATGCCTCTTTGAAGACATTTGTACTGAAATAGTACCATACCATGATTTTGTCATTCATTTTATGAGCCACAATGTTCAACCGAACTTTAATCTGAATCTAACAACACGCTTCTTCTTGAGGGGCGATGATTTTGATCATGATCAGAAATGGATTCCAAAATGGCTCTCAGCAGAAGGAAATCATTTCTTTTTTATGGTCCAACGTAAAATTCCAGGAATTTGGGTTTGTTGGGTTTGGATGCTGGGCTCCAAAGAAGAAGCAAGTGCTTACAAATCTAGCATTGTGTTTTATAAAGGACTGCGTTCAGTTGGAGGAACTTTTATTGTTCACGGGATACGTGAAACTCCAGAGCAAATTGAGATGGGCAAGAATTGTTTGCTACTCACTGATCAAGCCATGCTTAACCTTTCTCAGATTGGTGAAAATTGTGTCACTGGTAAAAACACTTGTAGTGCTAAGAATCACGCATCATGACTAATTTTTTTGATGTAGATTTTAAAACCACCTTGTTTGCAAATTTAGATTTCTCCATCTCCGTTCAAATAACATTGAATACTAGAGAGGCCTATCTGGCAGCCATTGCCGAACCTATTATTGAAATCAACAATGCAACCCCTTCGCTTGAAGCGGAACCTGCTTCTCCAATTCAGTCTGCAAGCAGTTTGATAGTAACTCCGATTTCAAATCAACCGTCTGGATTTGCACACGAAATTGCACCACTAGCACCAAAAATTGAGGGAGCATCAGACATCCAGTTACTCCAGGAAATCTATAACCGCGAAACAGTAGAAATAGAAGATTACGGAGATATAGAATTTGACGAAGTTCTCAAAATATTCACTGCAAAGAAATCCGTTCGAGGCTACGACTCTTCTGCGTCTACTGCGCTAACTGAACCAAGCCTTGACCAGGACGTGGACCATGAATTTCTGGATGGGATTCGCAATGATGAGCGTCAGGAGTCTTCTGTGTCGACTGCTGAGACTGAACCAAACCTTGAGGGCCTGGATAACGAATTTCAGTACGGCACTCGCAGTGATGAGCGTCAGGACTCCTCTGCGTCAACTGTTTCGACTGCAAAAAGCCCTAACCAGGACCTGGATCATGAATTTCAGTACAGCGTTCGTATTCGCAGTGATGAGCGTCTGGATTAAGTCGAAGAGAAATATGTTTCTTTAATTTATCAATATCCATATTAGCGAAAGGAATAAATTGTTCATTGTTACCCCGTGCATGGTTACTATTTTCCAAGGAGAACTCACGTAGATGAACTTCAAAACGTGAACTCTCCTTGCCTATCTCCTTACTATTTTCATTCAACTGATGGAATTAACATCGCCAAACACACCAAATAAAAAACTAGATTTGTAATTGACAGTTTGGGTTAGGGGTACATTGTCTGCTTGAGCAATAAAATGCTACGTTTATAATCGAATATCCAAATCTAAATTTGCTGCTGCATAATGGAAAAGCACAGTGATGAATAATCCTGAGTTCAACGAGTGATATCCCTTCCCTCAAAAAATTGTAACAAATTCGTTAAGATTAAAAGTTAGACAGAATACAAAGTCATAATCAGCGGAATAAGTCTATTTTAATTTACAAAGCGCACGAGTGAGGATATCTCGGAAACGGCACCACATCTCTAATATTAGAACATCCAAGTATTAATTGCATAAGTCTATCGAAACCTAGACCAAATCCACCAGAAGGAGTTCCTCCAAATTGACGAATCTCGAGGTACCAACTCAAAGACCTTTTCAATCCTCCGGTTGGATCCACACTGTCCAAATTTGTTTCAAGGATATCTGGCCTGCTTTCTCTCAAACTTCCACCACAAAGTTCGCCCACTGAAGGAACCAACAGATCCACTGCGGACACCTGACCAAACGTGACAAAACAAACCGCTTAATAAAAGCTAGACTTCTAGTAGGAGTTGCACCAACAATGCAAGAGCGAGTAAATGCTGCCAAAGGCGAGATGTACATGTATTTCACTTACATTATTAGGATTTAGAGCACACTCCCTCACATAAAAAGGTTTGATGTCTTTGGGCCAGCTGACAACAAATATTGGAACACCATTGTTGAGATTGACAAGAAGGAGTTCCTGTTCGCGACTTATTCCTCGCTCAGGTGAAACGATTGAGTTTGCCTTTGCTTTCAATAGGTCACAGGCTTCGTCAAATGTCATAGTTGTAAATGTTGTTTTCAGAATTTTGTCCAACAGTGCCTACAATTTGAAACACAAAGTTTACTATTTTTTTTAACTAGCAATGATTCTCGAGTCGGGTCGGAAATAAACACTTACCCTCAATTCTGAATTTCCTTCCGCGTAAAAATTCCAGTCTCCAAAATGGTCTCCGATAATCCGTCGAATGCAAAATTTGACTAGCTTCTCCATCACACTCAAAATATCCTCAATTTGGTAGGCAAATGCTAATTCTGCTTCAACCATGTAGAACTCGGAAAGGTGACGAGTTGACTGATTGTTTTCAGCTCGGAAGACCGGTGAAAATGTCCAAACCTGGCCAAGGCCACTTTTGATGATGAAAAAAATATGAAATTAAATATTTTCATCCGCTGCATATATTAAAAACTTAGCTTGGTTGAACTTTTCAGATTTAACTTCAGGAAACGAATTGTATTCGCCGTCGGTTTACCTTACAGCTGCTTCAAGATGGAGTTGGCCGGAAACGCTCAAATATGTCCTGGTGTCAAAATATATTTCTTCAGGAAGTTGGGATTGCACAATTTCTTTGGCACCAACTGGCGGTGTGTTACAAACTCCTTTCCTCATTTCTTCCAACAGCTTCTGATTTGCAGGAAGAACACTGAAAGTCTCACCGGCTCCCTCACAATCATTTCCAGTTAATATGGGCGTATGAATTTGATGGAACTCATTCTCGTAAAAAAAGTCATTGATAGCTCGAATGGTAGCACTTCTTATCCTCATAAGAGCAGCAAACCTGTAACACAAAATTGTCGGCATAATAACTTTAAGCATTATGTTAATTTAGTTCTCCAAAACTTCCATTATCTTATCAAATTAATAGGTTTCTAATTCTAAACAAACATATTCTACCATGCACTATGAATACTATGAAATCATCATTTCCGAGTGCTTGACTCACTTAGTCAACTTGAATCGAAGATGAGGAAATTGTCTGACATAGTCCCAAGAATACGGTGCAGTTCCTGCCAAGGGATACTTGATCTGGTCACATGGCCCAAGAACTTGAATCGGGCCTGTCGGATGAATTTCCAAAACAGCAGGATTCCTTAAATTTCTGACGAGAACTCCAGTCAGGTCAACACACGAATGGAGAGAAAGAAGAATCGGTTTGTGCTTCGTTTCAATTACGACAGGAATTCTTCCAAAAGTTGAGCCGTCACTGATGTCAAAGAATGAATTCTTTTTCAATTTCCTCAAGTTGCGGACCCAGGCCTAGTTTCAACAAAATGACAAATCCGAAATCGTGAATACGTTAATTAATTATTAATAAAAAAAAAATTGGAACAACTATTCTAAAATGGTAAGTGACCTATGCATGCCCTCCATCCTCACCTGAACTCGAACTTCTTCATCTTCTTGTCCAGTTTCCAAGATGCTTTTGACAGAACTTCTCCTGTGGATCTTCGACCCCGAATTGGTCGGCCGATCAATCTGTGGATCGCTTTGAGAGGAAATTCCTCTGCAGCAACATTTATTCAAATTTTGGAAACTTCTTCCTCCAAGAATTTGACCTATTCGACTCAACATTTTAAAAATAAACTAAAAGTACTGAAAAAATTCTGAAGTCAGGCAAGCAGGTATATCAATCAGTCAGAGAAATATTTATTTCGGCAAATATTCAATTCAACATGGTCATTTTCCCGCTCGCTCCTCTCACCCTCCTATGCTAAAAGTTTTTCCGTCTTGTTGGCTGTAACGAAATTATGGAACAGTTAAAGACTCGATTTCACCAAGAGTGTACCAACTAAATAAATTTAAGACTAACTTTTTTAAAATGACCGTGATACATTTTTAAAAGAAAATTCCTCATTACTTCAATTCTCAAAGTTCTGAAAAACAGGATTTACAGGAAAGCATTTTTTGTAAAAATTTCAATGAGAAATACTACACGCTTCACGTCTCCTGAAAATTCTTGAGTCGCGCGAAACCAACACCAAATTGAAATACATGTGCTCTCAAAAGAGTCATATAAAAATTGTTACAAAATACTTACAAATTTGTGACTGTATCAGAGTGACCGTGACCGTGACCCCTGCTATTTTATTTTCAGAAAATGGCACCAGTGAAGCTTAAAAGTGGCGAAGGCAAAA
>JAQGCM010001506.1:0-14990 GCA_034699705.1 Hymenaphorura dentifera | reverse complement strand
CGAAAAATCGAATTTTTCATTTGTTGACAACCGAGTATGTCACTACCTAATATGCGCCGTAGTCAAGGTATCTTGGTGTTATTGTTCAATTTAGATCGACACATCAAACAAACACTTCGCTCTTGAAATAATTGCATCGAAACTTTCGACACGCGTGGTTTTTATTAAGAAGTTCTGAGTTATCTAAGTACGGGGTACTTTGCAACTTGAAGTTTGTTTTGCAGAATCTCCATACGGAAATTAATTTTTGCAAAAGAAATTATGTTGCAATTTGATTTGCAGACCTTATTTCCCATATTAATGCTCTCCTGCCCATACATATAATTAGCACATACAACAGATTCCACAAACTTATTGCGTTTTCCATAAAAAAAAAACTACAGAACCAAACCGATATTAATTGCTTTGGTTTTGTTCCAGTGGTGTTCAAAATTGAATTGTTGACTAAACGGCGAAGTGTATCCTTACATTGGGTTGACTCTTTTCAGGAGCAAAGTTTTCAAATTCTGTTCTGCAATATTGTCCAACCCGACTCCGGGAAAATAATTTGAACTCGTAATGTTTATTTAACTTACTTAAGAAGGAACCGAGTGAAAACTCGAAGGCAAGTCTGCTTTCTTTTTTCCTGGTCTACTTTCTCCGGAGAGCGAGAATTAGAACCAGACGAAGGAAGGACGGAACCACTTACTTCCGATTAAGTAGAATGCTGCGTAATCCTAAGCAATGGAATGCTTGACACAGCATGAGAATACTTACTTACTTTGCTTGTGCTGTATTTCCGTTTCCAATCGACAAGGATTTAGTTTGTGTTAAGTATAGGAAGGGAAGAAGTTCTTGAACCGTACCATTTTCATTGTTTGCACTGAAATGCTTCCACTTTCGAAGACTCAAGTCAAGTCTGCCCATAAGTTCAGTTCCTTAAAACTCATCCCTCGAGTTCCACTTTGGTTTGTCGGACTTATCGAACGCTCATTAATCATTCCCCTATTCTCATGATGATATTCAATTCAAAGCTCATCGAATAGTAAATGTTGACTGGTTCTAATGGGCCTCGACCTCATTAACTTAACCTACTACCCCATTAGCTGACAAGAGCAAATGAATCTCCAATGCAAATTTAGAACAATTATATAGAAATTGAGCCGAACAGAGATTTGTGAACTTACAAGATTTGCACTAAAAGTACAGACCGTAACTTGTCGTTGTAGCAAAATTGGCGCAATTTATTGTGGATTGTTTTCTGTAAATTTAAAACCTAATCAATCATAAAAAGTTATGATTAGAAAAGCATTAGCACATCAGCAGATCTTACGAAATTGTTTCCTGTAAACTTTTTATTGCAGCCATAGAACTAACTTCGCAACATTTCAGGCATTTCGACTGGACGGGAGCATGACATGAACACAATCAGAATACAAGTTACTGCAACCCAAGATATAGCGTAATCAACGAATTAGTAAATTTTGTAGTCGTTGTTAACTGAAAATGTGACGGAGGTTCTGAAAATCGATATGACCCAACTAATCTAACATTCTTCCTCGATCCCCATCATCCAATTTAAGCACAGTGCTTTTTTGCAGTATTCGAATCTCGTGTAAACTTAATGCAAAAGAAAAGACTACACATCCAGTTTTCTTTATTCATCGTCTAATTGAAAACTTCGTCGACGGAGTTCTAATCTCAAAGGCATCAAGTTCGCCCTAACGAAGCATCGATTGAATAAAAATAACTATGTGCTATTCGCCGTGCAAATTAATGTTAAATTATCGATCTGGGACTGTTATCGTACTTTGATATCAACTGAGCGAATATTTTTATTGTCGATTCACAATTATGAAAGTTTATTTTCATTATTAGCTATTTCTTCGAGATCGAAGCGTTGCGAGAAAACTATATGCAATGCGCAGTGGTGTCCGTCCAAGCGCCCTCCTACCAGCACAGTAGTTGAATGATTTGCTCGGCTCAATGATTGTCAAGTCTTGGCTCCGGTAACGTCCCTTTTCCACCAAAATTGCAGCCCATATGGGAAATGAGATCTACGTGCAGGAAATTTGATTGCAATGAGTAGGAAGGACAGGCTTCGAAGGTAGCCAGCTAGGAAACGGATGGGCTTCGATTTTATTGAAACTAAATTGTGCTTCCGCTTCTGAGCGTGTCCAGAGAACCTGTCCAACTCTTTTCCAATCTTGACAGGAATGGTCTCTTTCGGTTCCTTCCTGAGTCTCCAGAAGTTGAAACTTTTGAGTTTACATTGTACAAGCGTAAAATAGATGTTGCGTCTTTGAAATGCCAACGCTGATTCAAAAAAAGTTGAAACACTGCAAATTTAAAATAAATTAGCAGCCATTTGCAATTTTGTGGTTAGAAAAGTCCTGCGCTTTTAGACGATTTTGAAGTTTTATGGAATTTCAAAATTTCACGTTCATTGTAGGTCTACATAGGTACTGCACACGAATGTACAAAATACGTCCTCTCTCACAGTTCAAATCTACCGAATTTTGGACAAGGTTTCCTTATAAAGAATCTTAAAATTAAACGAAGCTGCTTTGCTTGGAGTTGCATACCTGCATACGTATTTGGCGGCAATTAATGCACATCTAATTACATCAAGACGCTAATAGATCGTGGTTGTAGTTCTATAACTGAATTAGTCACACACCGTAGGGTTTGTTCTAAAGTGTAAAAATGATGTGACAAGGACAACTTTGTTCGAAAGTCTCTCTGATATTGCAAAGGTTTTGCCGAAGTTGTAGGAATCCCTGGAGGGCTCACATCTGTAGTTATCTATATATATAAATTTACTCCAGCAATCTGGAGCATGAAAGATACTCATTTTCGAGTAGTTCAGATGGTGAAAACTTCCTGGCGGACAGACAGCTTTCCACATCTCTTTGATGGAACAGAAATCTGGGAATTGTGGCTCTTTTATTTAATGAATCTTTTCAGCATCCAACAATCCAACTACATTCCCCATCATTCAACGACCAATTTCTCTCTTTTGTTAATAATGCTGCCAGCAACTTGCAACTAACCAATGCTTGGACTATTTGTCACACCCAACATTTAGACAAATCAAATGCTATTTATCAATAACTCTCGACTTTCTAACGGAGTCAAATAAGTGGGTTTCAAGTGCATTAAAATCCCAGAACGGAGATCCCAAACAGGACCGATTTTGGATGAATTTTTGGATGAATTCAACAAATTCCATGAAAAATTTAAGATATGCAAGGTCAATTCTGCACTGCGAAGAATTAATTATTGTTTATGTTTGGGAAAGGATGCTGGAGGCTGGAGTTGTGCTGGTATGAGCAAATGTCAAAAGTTATCTTTGAAGAAGGAGAGAATGGACTAGAATGGTTAGCCATGAAGTAAGGCGCATCTCGACATGTGCAAAAAGGAAAAAGTGTAGGATTCTCACACGACTGCATTGGATTGTAGTAGTCTCAATCGGCTGGAGAACTGGAGAAAGTAGAGAAAGTAGAGATCTGGTCTTGTTTGTTGCAAGAGGAGCCAGAAAGTGTGTGGTCTTTTTCCTTCTACTTACTCCGTCGTCGTCTCCTCATGAACCTAACCGACTGACACTCCTGCTCAAGAGGTTAGTCCTACTTTCGGAATCTTCCTGGAAGGATTATCGATCACCCAAGTCCTTCTTCTCGTCTCTCAGTTTTTTTAGTCTAGCTGTAGAATTTCATCCTGTTGCAAAACTTAGTTCACTTGCACAATCACAATTTTACAATAAATAAATAAATATTTCTGCATATTGCCAGTCAATTTGAAGAATCGGAAAACTTTTACTCAGACCCAATTAAACCAAACTAACAAGGACTCACGACCACACAGTCAACATCACACATTCACATTCATTCCATTGTAACTATTGCTAAAAGAGAAATTCACGTTGTGACTTAAGCTTCTCATCTTTTCAGGAGCATCATGAAGCGAAAGTGTTTTCTCGGTTTTGCTCTTACTTCGATTCTCCAAATTCTCTTAATCTTCTCTGGAGTTTCAGGTAGGTCCTTAAAAAGGAAACTTTTTCACTACATGCCGGTTTGAAACGTTATTATAGTAAACCATTAAATCCTACCTTTGTGAGTTTAACCAATCATTGCCTCTAATCTGTCAGAATTATAGTATTTCTTGAAGCGTGTAGTATTTCTATAAAATAAATGTCGGTTGTTAGACGTTGAGCACTTAGTCTCTTAGATCAAGAATTGCCACTCAAATTAATTAATGTTTAGATTCGAAGTCGACACCTGAGCTCGTGACCAAGGAAGTGGATGTGCTAAATCGAGCTGTTGACTGGCTGACAAGTCAAAGACAAGAAGACTTCGGATGGTCAGATGAAACAGCACGAGTTGTAGCCGCGTTTGCAGCGGCTTCGGTAGAAGATTGGCCTTCCAAGGAGGATTTAGAAGCTAGTCTAAGTACTAAACAGCTAGAAATAGAACTTCTAGAAAGACTGCTAAGGTTTGACATTTTTGAATTAGTTATTAGTTATTCACATTTTGAAACTTTTAAATGCAAAGAGTCGTTAGAAATTTCAATGCTTTCGTAAGCTTTACGTATTCTTGCAAAGCAAAAACATTGTCTCCTTCAAAACAACGAGTCCTGAATTCTAAGAATCTTACTTTGAATCTTGATTTTCAATTCTTCCAATTAATTTTTCTTGTTGTTATTATGGCTGGCAATAGAAATGACACGGATCCAATTAGTCCCGTTCGACTGGCGGTGTACAGTCTGGCGTTGAATTCGATTTGCAGAGACTCACAGGATTTTCATGGCTATAACTTAATTGGTACGAACAAAGGTCCTATTTACTACAATCATTGCTCTTAATATTAGAGAATACTATCGAAAAGGCATTTGGATCAAATGACATCATATTTAGTTCAATCGTTATAAAGCAAACATGTGTACCATTAGAAACTTTGGCGAAACATCACGTCGATGAGGATTATCCAGGATATCCACAAGCTTTTGGCTACGGTTTGTCTTCACTCGTTACCTGTCTCAGTGATGGCCATATTCGGAAGCACCAAGTTCGACATCTCGTTCAGATTCTTCGTGACAAATCCGGGGAACACACAATCGGTATTCCCGCGAAACTTTCTCTCTTTAGATTAACTTTCCAAATCGCCGTGCTGGTGACAAATACCCGATTAGGCTGACGATGCTTTCTTCCTAGCAAAGCAATAACTTGTAGCATCAGTTTTAGATTTTCACCTTAACAGTCTCATTACAGACTTTTGACGACTCGAAAAGGCCACCCTTTTTCGAGTGGGTCTTCTTTGAAATGCAGGAGTTTAATTTCGAAATCATCGAAGACCTTTTAATATTGTCTTTCCCCGAACATGTAGATACGAGGTCTTTTTCGCTGATGGCTTTAGAATGCGTTCGTCGTCGCAGACACAGCGAAATGCTAGGCTTGCACATTCAGGAAGGAGTCGAATCTTTGGCACAAGCACAGAAACCAGATGGATCTTTCGGGAATACTTATTCGACGGCTTTGGCCATTCAGGTTTGACACAAACAACCTATAAGATTCAACTTCCCCTGCATCTTCTCCAATTTTATAGTACACCATCTTCATTAGGGTCTCGCTACAGCATCGCCAAGTCGATTCTGGAATAGAACGAATGCACTATTCGTTTTGAGCTCGAAGCAAGAAAGAAACGGGTCATTCGGTAACGACATCCATGCAACCACAGATGTTGTTTTAGCCATGTCAGCTTTGCTAAATGGATCAGGGCTTCTCAAATTGAAAAGGAATCGATGTAAAAGTTTTACTTATCATCCACCTGGTCTGGACATGGAAGCCTGGAATTTTACAACCACTCCGAAGAGCAGTCAACCAAATAATACGCCGACCCAAATTAATACAATTTTGATGAATTCGACCGTTAAGGATTTACCTAAGAATGAGGTTTCGATTGCTACAACTCAGCATGAAATTCAAATTGAAACGACGAGTGAGTTGACAGGGAACTCGGAAGTGACGACTGCTGACACCAGCTCGCCTTTTCCGACAACTACGAATTCTCAAGGATCGGATATCGTAGTCAAATACTGGTTATGGATAGGAAACGATCCCCTTATTGCAGAAAAACGTAATCTCACTGTTCATATTCCAGTCAATTCGACTTTCTTCCAATTGATGCTTCAAGCAGCTCAGATCTCTGAAGCCTATGAGTAAGACTTAAAAAAGGAAACAATCCTATGATCCCCAGTTCAACAATTAATCGTCCTTTTGTACTTGGCAGGTTCTCCTCTACACTCTGGCCAAATGGTCACTACATCCATACTGTTTCTGGACAAGCAGAACAGCCAGTTATGTATCACTATTGGCTATTGTATCATTTACCAGCCGACCCGGATCCAAATAATCCACCACCGACCACTTACATTGCTCCAGGAGGTTTGTCTGAAAAAAATTTTGCGGATTGATTTTGGATGTACATATGATTGCAATAATCGATTTTTCTCCACTTAGGAGTTGATGATCTCATCGTCCACGATGGAGAAATATACATGTTCTGGTTCAAGAAAATTTAACAATTTAGTTTTGGACACTGAACTCTGGAATTTTTTGTTATCCAAGATTGAAGGCGAAATTGTTTTACCTTTAATTCATGCAAATCTAAGTATAAACATTTATAACCAATGTGTGCTTCATAACCATAAGAAAGAAAAGTTAATTTAATAACTGCGAAGCAATTATTTCTCAAAATTTGCTCGAATTGAGTACAGTCTAATTCTTTTCAGAAGCAAACGCGTGTTTTCAGACACTGTGAAGCCAAATAACACATCCTGGGAAGGATTGTTCTCGGTCGGATATTAAGCGTAATTACGAAAGCACAATACAATCAAACCAAGCACGCAAAATATTAAATTTTTGGTGAAAACGACATAATAGTGTAATTAAAACACATCTTCGTTTGAAAAGTGCTTGAGTTAAATGACATGGGTATTTTTGTTGATAGACAATAATTTAGTAATGTTAATTTTATGTAGGACATTAATACGAGGTGAAAGTTAAGAGAAAAAAATGAAGGAAATGTATGGCTTTGGCTTTGGCAATTGAGCTGTAGTAGTGTTCTGATGAATGCAACGTAAACAAAGCCTGAGCCTAGTTGAATGGAACCTGACTTAAAAATTCTGTAAAATTTGTGGACTGCTTTCAAATTGACAAATTATTGTACTACTATATATCTCTCGTGATTATCTGACTATGTAAAACTAAGACGCTTATGAAAAGAAGTATTATGTCAAATTCTAAGGAGATGCAAGCAAAGCTATATTATATGTAGTGCAGCTATTAAATATTTAAATGCAATGGTGTCCGGGCAAAGTATTAACAATGACCAAGATGTGTCCAGAATATCGTGGACCAAAATATCGTATTGACAAATCAGGCCCTCCCCCACGCGCCCCCGTCAATTTTTATATGTGCAAATTTGATTAAATTTATTCTTAAAGTTTCCACAGAAATTCTGAATTGTCATCGATGTTTTTCTCCCACGCTATTTTAGTTCGCCATATTTTGTCCACGCATCATTGCTCATATTTATTAATAATTTAATGCCAAGGGTAGGTAAATCGCGCAAATATTCGTAATTTTGGTGCACTGGAAAAATTACAGTTTTAATATTAAGTGCTACTGCATTATGTTAACAAATTCGCTAATTTGTGTGTACGTCAATGAACTAATCTTGAGAGAAACAGCTTGAGCTGCATATTGTGCATATTTTGAAGCAAAGTATGTATATCGCAATTCTGGATTCCGTATTTGGTTTACAGATAAGTGTTAATGCACTCAAAGTTTGCCATTATAAACAATCAATTCTTCCTGGAACTAATTTTTGTATGAGTTTTTAATCCAATATTAATCCATCGACAATTTTGTCTAATGCTAGCAATTTGCGTCGAAATTTCTCCAACCAAATCGTAATGCTGCTTGCAGTCACATTTATTTGTCAAGGTCAGTGTATTAAATGTGTATTGTAATTGGACGAATTAATAAAATAAAACTTTTCGCTGAATGAGTTCGTTAATTACGCACGCATAACAATTGCTTCCACACTGTAAGGCTAGAATTTGTGCGATACAAAAAGGACAATAGGAGGCTTTGAGTTGTTTGGAAAGGAAGGATTGAGTTTGACAGACTTGAGTGGTCGTTGCTCGTTACATTTAATTCTGTCTGTCTGTACGTTTCCTGTATCACTTCAGCAAAGTGATAAAAGGACCGTTAAAATGAAATGTGGAACTGCAAATTAGCTGAGAAATCACATAAAAAGGTAGTTTAGGATTAGTTTCGCTACTAAAACCAAATTTGTGCATTGTGGAATACTCGTAGAAGTCCTGGTAAAGTAGCTAGAAGCCGACGCTTACTGAAACTGAAATTGCCGAGTTTACTTTATTGGTCTCCTCCGCAAAAAATTATTGTTCAATTCGCTCCAACATGCAACACCTTGACTTATCGTCCCTTTTCGTTTGTTGCGTTGTTGTCCAATTTGCAGAGTGTGCATTGAATTGAGAAATAAATTCTCAAAAAGCCACTTCCCACTTCTACCTGTACTTCCACAGTCTCACTTTAATGTGTGTGTGATTTACGTACCTTTTCTTTTTTCAACAGATTAGGAATCGACTAATTGTACTTTTAGAGCTTCGCATTCATGACAGTCATTTAGGACGGGGACTCTTTTAATTTACATCCTCTTTTATCGTACCTAATTTGTTTTAATCATTAAACAGAATCTACGAATCATGCCGAGCACAATGCCATTTCAAAACAAAAATACTCCCATTGAATCTCCGAAGGTCACTTCTCTCTGCCCTCCTATCTTGTGCTTCAATCATTCATCCCTGTCAATTGACCTCTCCTCTCATGCTTTCTTTAGTTCGAGCACAGTCAGCAGTCTGCCGTTTAGAGCCAACTTGTCAATTCTGTGTCGCCAGTTCCTCAGTAATTTGATTGAAATATTTATTTTATTCACTGCAAATAAAAGTGAACAAAACAAGTTTTACACACCTGACCTAATCAAAGCAGCAGTAAGTCAAACAAAATTTGTGACCCTCAATTTAGTACGTACGTAAAACTCGCAGGTTGACACTGCAGAATTTGGTCATAATTGAGTTATGAATGTGCCAAGGGCGAATTTAGTGCCACTCGGGGAAATACTTTTGTTAAATCCGATTACTTGGCTTCTCATGGATTCCAGGCTTAGTGCTAGAATCCGAATAAATCGAAATGCAGAGGTGTTACTTGTGGTTCTGCTAGCAAATGCACATTGCGTATAGATAGGTTGACATAAGAAAATCATGTCGGAGCTAGAAAATCCTATCACTCTATCCATCTCCCGAATCCGCAATCTGCTCCCGTTACACCCCCGGCTCCAACTATCTGCATTTTTTTTATCCCAAAACATTTCGTCTTGAAGGAAAGTTGAAATATTAAGGATCAATACTTAGATTTCCCTTGGGTACAGATTACATGATCAATACATTTTTTACTGATCATTTCTGCGTTTTACTTTGTTCTTGACTGCAGATCAAGCCATCCAGTGTTTTACTATGTTGAAACTTGTTTTACTCACTTTTGCAGTAGTTTTGAGCATTCATGTACTAACAAACATCAGATTTAGTTCACCAAAATATTTCCATGTACTTTCCAACATCTTCAGGTTTGAAAAATGTTCATTCAACCCGTCACACAACCCGCAAAATATTAAAAATGATATTATTTCAATTTGAAATCGGGTAGTGCAACGTAAATTTGAAATTCTTCTTAATTAATTATGATTTACTTAAACTTCCAAAAAAGAACGGATGCTCTTGGCACAAGAGAATTAATATTCAAGGAAAATAGGTCGACATAAGAGTCTGGAACCGTCCACATGTCAGCACTAATAAATAGCTGATCGTGTCAAACGATAATTATTCACAAGGGAAATTAATCGTTTGGCTAATATGTTAGTGAAGATGGTGGGGGATGGGCAAGTTAATATTCAGCCGTTAATTAAATCCATTAGATTTTTGGAACAGCAAGAGCATTTACATAGTTGTGGGATTCAGCTTATGTGACATCGATGCTCACTCCAAAATTCCTATTACTCGATCAAATCATTAGAAGCCGCTTCGTTAATGCGTATTATTGGTATTGGTAGCCAAGCATAAGGCAGCTTCAAATATTGCTTATTCAGAATAAAATTTTATTCGACAACATTTTTAGAATTCGCTTTGTACTATTGTAGCGTACTTGTTGTTTTGTACCATTGCTACGATCTATTTTATTTCAAAATATTTAAAATCTGGTTTGTTTTTTATTCAGATTTCTTTCTCAAACTTGAATGAATGAATCGACGTGTTTACTCAAGACAACGAAATAATTGCCGTCATTTTGAAATTGCTTGTAGGACTTGTAGTCTGTCACAAATAAGCGTATTCTAGGGCAAAAAAATAAATTTGTCGGGTATTCAACAGAGCCTAGTCGTCAAAACACTCGCGCGTCCATTCCCTGTCGGTTTCATCATGCATAATGCAATATTAAAATTAATTAAGATCTTATAAAGAGGTCGTCGGTATGGTTGGCTGGTTAATTGCATGTTTTGTACAATCGTGCTGACTTTGTTTCATAATACTGTGGACTACCACAGTTGCTCTCTTACTGTGGGTTTAGGTCAGCCCAGGCCTAACCACAAAGTTCTTGACTTTCTTAATAATCTCAGCAATAGTTTTTATTTGTATCATATCAAAGGGAAATACAATAACAAGTCATTTCAGCAAATCATTGTTGGACTTGAAAGATCAAATTTAATATTTGTGAGGCCCATTGTTGAAAAATTCGTAGACTGAATCGTCTATCAGAAACATTCTTGTACTTTTTGGAAAAGTATACACAAAAATCCGGTGTGTGTCTTTGACCCGAAGCAGAGAAACAAATGTGAAGTGAATGGGTGACCCCAGAAGTGTGTATGAGTTCTTCGGTCAAGTTTGTAATCGATTTTACTCAAGATAAGTAATGATGTATTTCTTGCTGATTGTGCAAGTGCTGCTGCTAGCTTCATTGGCCTCGATTCTGGCATCAACCACATTTATAA
The DNA here is from genome assembly GCA_034699705.1 of Hymenaphorura dentifera. NCBI lineage: Eukaryota > Metazoa > Arthropoda > Collembola > Poduromorpha > Onychiuridae > Hymenaphorura > Hymenaphorura dentifera. The sequence goes on along the minus strand of JAQGCM010001506.1, from coordinate 3,891 downwards.
CTCCGGATCTGGACAAGTACAAATACTACTCAAATAAGAAAGGTACAAAACATTATTTTTTAATAGCTGAGTGTAAAAATCCAAAATAGTAAGAGATGGAAAGTTTGCATCTTTTTTCGAAATTCGGATTACAAATTGAACCTGCAAAGTTTCACACTTCTTCAATTTTTAGAATCTGCATCTTTCTTTGACCTGGCAGCGGGAGCGCAATAGGTTTTCCAGCAGATTTATTTAGTGCAATGAGTCTAGCAAACAACACAGTATATTTTTAAAGTGCTTATACAAGTGCTGCTAAAAAATTAAATATGTCATGAGACATGTTTCATTCGAAGTAGAACTCGTTTCATTCTCCAGTTGAAAATGAATGAAATCCTATAATGCTGAGCTCGGCCAACTCGCCTGGCTTTGATCATTGCAATGGACTCAGAAGTTAGGGTTGTGAGGGATTCGCAGTGGCAAGAAGTTGCAAAATTCGTTGTACAGTTGTACCCGACTTGCAAAAGCAACATTTGCAATAACTTCAAAGAACTTAATGTTTCTTACTGCATTTCTTTAACTAAATAATTCTTCGATGCGATAACAAAATATTCCCTTCTTAAACGTGCCAGGCCAGGGTCAGGTTACATTATCAGATATTTGCATGTGTGACAAGACACAGTAGTCAACCTAGCTAGGAGTGTGAAATCAGCGAAGCAAGCATTTGTGAACCAAATGAGAAAATAGCAAAAGTCTTTGCAAAGATAATTGACATTGAGAATTTGCATAAACTCAAATTATCACACATTTTTAGGAACTAAACTTTCAAGTTTTATGCAAGCAAGCAAGCTAGAAAAATAGAGTTTCACGCTTAAGGCCGAATTTAGGCGAAGAATTTCCTCTTTTACTTTTTCCCCTTCAAGACTTTCCAGAGCAATCATCTTGCAAATCTCATCGAACATGATTTAAATTCCGAGCATTTCCACTGCCACCAGAACTAGACATCATTATTACCATGGGTTCCTCGACATACTTTTGGAATATTACGATGCGAACGACTACACTTAACTCATTTATGATCTTTGTGTGGAATTCCAAGTTGGCCTTTCATCACTTGACTCAAGTCTCACTTATAGAACTATTAATACTCATTAAAATGGTATGACTATGATTGACAGGGACTCAAATCATCGAGATTGGTCCTGGCCAAGCCTGTCAGATCTTTCAAGGAGAGTAAGTTACTTACACATTCGTTTTTCTTACTCATTCTGTTGCAAGTCTCCGCTGTCCTTTTATCTCTTAAAATAGTGTTCGTCATTCATTAACCCCGTAATCACAGAGGACCAACACTCAAACCTAAACAAATTAAAGGACTATTCATCATTGTGTATGTAGCTAATTATTTTTTCACTAAACTTAGTGATGCTCAATGGTTGAGACAAACCAAACAGGATCGCTTGAATGAATTAAACTACATTCAGTTCCGGCTCATGGTTGGGAAGGTATTACCAGCATACTATTTAATTAATTCAATCTTCCATATCCTTACATAATATAATAAAACAACCCTCGACGAAAATAATGTATTCTAAATTAATAATGATGTGATAATGTGTTAATGGCGAAAGCTTTAGTTGTTTGATATTTCATTTCCACATTATTCTATCGGAAAAATAACGCTTAGAGTTTATAATAGGAACAGTTCAAAGTCATTGCGATTTCGACAAAATGCAGCTTCTTTCCAAGTGTTTCTTTTAACTTTAAAGTATTACGGTATTAATAAGACCTTCATACTTTGATTTTTTGATTTGATTTGATTTGTCTTTATTCAACTGTCAAGCGTACATTCACGGGTAATCGTGTTAAACGGGACAGACTATAAACTACTCAATAATTAATTAAACTATTTACAACCTTATAACACATCCAACTCAAATAATTAAAATCAACATAGGACCTAAATTAAAGCAGTTGTTCAGACTTATACAACTCCGAAACACAATAAAGTTCCCGAAATACGAATACAAGTACAAATCAAATTAGTAAAGCTATGTTGTTAAGCTGTCTTGTTTTCATTAACCAAGTGCCAACTGGATGCATTCTTCAATCATCAAATCACAGAAGATCTGACGAATCATGTTACGGTTAACCGCATCGAAAATAGGACCACTGATGACATTTCGGAGAATGATTTAGATTCAGATAAAAATTTGACGAATGGGACAGATATCAATTTAGTGACGACCGAGTCTCCATCATTCCCGTTAATTTTTCCAGGTAAATTACAGTTTCTAGTAGTAAGAACACCAAAATGAAGTCTTATCTTAGCTCGCACACCATTCGAATAAGCGTACATTTTAAGAAATGTCGGGTAGTAAACCACTTCATGCAAGAAGAAGTCGAAAACGAATTTTATTTACTTTTGCATTTTACGGCTGTATGTAACTCTCCAAGCAAAATTGAGCTGGGTTGAGCCTCCAGGGTTTGGCAATATTTTGTTGTGGCTCTAGACTCGAATGTTTTTTCGCTTTCTTCGTTGCTTTCTCGCATTGAGTTTGAGTGACTGAACCAAGGCTGAGAGGATGTCGCATTTTATATTTTGCAAACCTATAAGCTTACTCACAACACAAGCAATAAATCAGGAGAGACTTGTGCGGAAATAATGTTCTACTTCCAACTTACTCTGTATGGAGAATTCGTTCGACGAGGTAGACTAGACAGACATTATGGTGGAATTGGAATGTAATGCAGGGATCATGCTTAACTAGTTTTTGTCTTTTGCTAGTAAGGATTCAGTTGCCAGTCCGTTGAATTTCCTTTTGTTTCCTTAGGTACGAAATGGTGTGGAGCCGGAAGTGCTGCCCGTTCTACGGATGAGCTTGGTTTGTACGTCGAAACTGACAAGTGTTGTCGAGGTATGGAATGGACTAAACACAAATGTACATAGCATGGCTAGCATGGCAAGCCATTTTGTCTAATTTACTCCTTATTTTAAACCAGACCATGATACTTGCCCGGAAAACATGGCCCCGAAGCAGTGCAAAAACGGCCTTTGCAACGAGAGCGAGTACACAAGGTATAAATTCCATTGCTTAACATTCAAATAGCTAGTTGGCGAAATTTTATTGCACGCAAAATACAGCCAGCCATGATTGCCTTTACTTTACGTAATAAGTATTCATGTCTAGGAAATAATTTTGGAATTGAGCTCAAGCGTTAATCTTCCAATAGTTATGTGAGAATTTATTTGCAAGATTTAATTCAATAGAAGAATGAGCGTTGCATGTTGGCATTTGCTTGGAGCTATTCTTTAAGAGCAGGAATTAATTGCATTGTTGTTTTGCTTGTGTAGCAGAGCGTCCAGTTAAACTCTCGGCTCTATTTATTTACTCCTGACTCCTGGTGTATAATTGTTTCTGTCTCAATTACTATTGTTTGCAGCCTGGCCAGGTGGGCGGGATGGCAATTGAGACGGAAAGTAAAATTTGAGAAGTGGTTACGTTACACGTTGCGCTTTAGTAGAGAAACTAGTATGTAACATGTTGAGTGGCTGGGAAAGACGCCCAAGCTTTAGCCTTAGCAATGCTATGAAGAATAAGACAACTTAAGTCACGGACTCATGATCATAATAATATTAGAGTGAAGAATGGGAGCAGCATTAGGAGCAGAGGGACAGACTAAGACTCAATTTCCGGATTTGTGACATTTCGAATGAAAGTCTTAAATTTATGTGAGTGGAATATATTCTAGGTCCCACTGTGACTGTGATGACCGGTTCCGACGTTGTTTACAAAAAGATCGTTCCCTCAGCTCTTTAGCAAGCTTCAAAATTGCCAATTTATATTTCAATATCCTCAAGCCTTTATGTTACGCTCAAAGACCCCCTGTCAAATGGTGCAGAAGACATCGGATCAC
>JAQGCM010001505.1:0-14991 GCA_034699705.1 Hymenaphorura dentifera | reverse complement strand
GATACGATTAAAAATATACAGAAGTAGACAAATTAATTAATGAATTTACCAGTTTCTTCATCTCGGCCTTGATGAATGCGTCGGGAGATTTACTAATGTTCGGTTGAAATTTGGTGACCATGTCAATACACAGTTTAATGACGTCACGATTTATAATGTAAATTCCGGGCCCAGTCTTCCGGACCCTTTGGAGAATGGAGTCTGTGACGACGACGCGCGAAACGTCCGGGTTGGACGGGGACGGGTCAAGGATTCTGAAGGTACAAGCAGTTCGTGGTTTAGGTTTTTCCTTGACTACTTCCGTTTCCGCCGGGACTTCCGGTTCCACTTTAGCCTCTTCTTCTTTGGGTTGTTTTGAGCGCTTCGATTCCTTAGATTTTGGTCGCAGTGGAGGAATTTCAGTTTTAGTAGTTGGTAGCTGGGCTTCTTTGGTTGGCTCATATTCAACTTCTAATTGAATTTCAACTTTCTTGCCAGAGCCAATCTTTTCGACGTTTGCCTTAGTTTTTGGAGGAATAACTTCAGCTGGTTTTGCTTCCACTTCGTCTAGCGGCTTCCCTGCCTTCTCTTCCAACTGCCTCTTCGCAACGATATCTTTGGAACCGATTTCAAGATTCTCCGACTTCTCTTCCAACTTCTTTTTCATTACGATATCTTTGGTACCGATTTCGCGATCCCCTGGTTTCTCTTCCAACTTCTTTTTCACAACGATATCTTTGGATTCGATTTGACGTTTGGCCGGCTTCTCTTCCAATTGTTTTTTCGAAACAACATCTTTGGATTCGATTTGGCGTTTGGCCGGCTTCTCTTCCAATTGTTTTTTCGAAACAACATCTTTGGATTCGATTTGGCGTTTGGCCGGCTTCCCCTCCAATTCTTTTTTCAAAACGAGTCCATCGGAATCAATTTCGAGATTCTTTACCGCCTTCTCTTCCAATTGTTTTTTCAAATTGAGATTTTTGGAACCGATTTCGCTATTCTCTGCCGCCTTCTCTTCCATTTGTTTTTTCAAAACGAGATCTTTGGAATCGACTCGGCGAACAAGGCCAACAGATCCGGGCTCTGGCAAAATAGCCGTCGAAATCTTTTTTGGTGGCTCGTGAAATACTTTGTGAGGTGGAGTTTTTGGAAATGATATTTTCTTTTTGTGGCGTGGAACGATAATGTCTTCGGGTTTGGGACCGTCAGAACCTAGTCGGGCAATATTTCCAGACGAAACTCTTCTAGGCTTCGGTAAGTCTGCTTTCATTCTGGCCAGGATTTCTTCAGTATGTTTGTGTTTCACTTGAGGCGTTTGGTGTCCGGCGTAATATATTTTCTTCAAAGGCCTGGACTTGGCAGAATTATTCATATCGTGTCTGCGACGTGAATCGTATTCTTGTTTCCTGTCAATGGCCAGCATTCTTGATTTAGCAGGCTTCTTGGGTTTGTGCTCCTTTTTTTCAAGGCCGTAAGGGTCTTCATTCGGTGGAAGATTCACTGGATCCGGAAGATCATCCAAAGTTTCATGGAGAACATCGATTGTTCCTGCGGAACAAATTAATCAAGTATCATTTCCAGGAAACTAAAAGCTCAATCAAAAATCAAAATGGACAATTTGACGCGAATTTTCACAACACTGGCTCATGATCCTCTGCTCACCCTTTTGTTTGTGCATTTCTGTGAAACGTTTGAAGGAAACGTTGCTTCCGCCCAGACTTCCACTGTCTTCATCTGGACTGTCTGGCTCCTCCTCTTTCTGCTTCTTTCCTTTTTTTCCTTTCCCCTTCTTGGGGGTGGGCATATCAAAGTAGTTCATTTCTTTTGCAGGATTTGTGGTTCCAGAGAACAAAGCTCAAATCCAAGACTGCAAATACCACAATTAACAATTAAATCCTTTGAAAGAAAACCAAAATTGTTGTTTTTAAATTCAGCAGTTAGTCAATTTACGAATTCGTTGTTGTCGTTCTTTGAGAGCTGTGTTGTTGCCTTTCCTTCAGTTTTGCTGATCAAATAAAGCGATTTACTGTTCCGATGAGTTTTTTGTTGGTATTTCGACAAAATTATCGAAGTTGACGCGAGAGTGAAATTAAAAGAATTGAACCTTCCGCCTGCACTGTGAAAGATGGAAGTTTGTTTGTCAAACACCCCATTCAAATGTCCATATGGTTACGACAACAATTCAAAATTTGCAAGTTTGGTTGAGAAGTATGCGTTTCCATGGGAAACTTTAATCCGAAAATGGCGAACTTTTCGGGGAAAATCTTTGCGAATATTTGTATTTCGAGCATAGCTATTTTTTTGGTTTGAAATTATTAGCATGAAATAAAATGACGCACTATTAGCATGACATTGTCAAAATTAGTCGCGTTATTGAAGCCTACGCCAACTCAAAAATCGAAACTGTCTGTACAACTAGAATTACGATATTTCCAAGAAAAAAATTAATAGTAGCCTAAAGCCATACAAAATGCAATAAAGAAATTAGCGATTTTTGCTCTAAACTAAAAGCAAATTGCAAAAGTTAACCTTTATTGTCAAAGCATGACGAAAAGAGTTAATTTCCTTACAAATTTCAAGTGGGACATTTCAAATGGTTACTTCTATCGCTACTGCTACTACTTCTTGTGTGACTACAACTAAACGCGTTCTTAAAACTCGTCATATCTTGCAAAGTTTGAGCAAATCTGTAAAATAGAATCAAAATACAGTAAACGTAAATTTTTTTAAAAAAAAAACTCCTTCAAACAGTTTGGGAAGAAATTTGAAGTAAATTTGGAAACGCACTTACATATTTTTCTGAATGACCTGTTCCTTGTACCGAATGTTTTTAATTCTGCTTGCAGAGCACTGGGACTTTATCAATTAATCAAAAATAGGATTAAAAAACGTACATGTACTTGACTATCAAGTTATCAGTTAATTAATTCGTTAACTAATTTTTTATTTTTACCTGGGCGTAGGATAAGAAAATAATCGCTTGCGAATTATATGATTCCAGAGAAGAGAATCCAAGCTGGAGATTCGACGAAGATTTTGTAGCATGAATTTCCAAAGCGTTCAACGCTATTTCAATTCCGGCTATTTTATAAGTCATATCCACAAGGTTGATTTCTTCAAAAGACTCCTCATTCAATTCCGTATCATTTCGAGCCAAACAAGATTCTCTCATCTACCATTGACAATAAAAAAAATTAAAAATTTATTCGTATTTTGGTACTACAAATTAATATTGAGTATTTTACTGACCAAGTTTCTTGTATTGTCCAGCCTTTCAATCATTTTATTTCCAACACCAGGCCAATACGCAATTCCTAGTGCCCTTGCAAACACTTCTCCTAAAACAACTCCAACGGATCCGTACAAAATTGACCTAAAATTTTAAAATTTTGAAGAAAATTTGGATTAGTAAGGAATCGTGAGAAATTTTGATGACTTTAAATTTGCATGAAACTCACTGTTGTTGACGGCCCAAAAGCAAATCGTTCGATTCAAGTCTGAATTCTGGAAATATTATTTCATTTCCACTGGCTCTATACTCAATCTTGAAGGGATCTGTGCCAATTGAGTCGATGGGGAAGAAGCTAATAGCCCTTGGCTTCTTGCTCTTCGGCAAAGTCGTGACAAAATCGTCTTGCTCCAGTTTAAGGAGAAAGTCATTCGCTTGACGAATGTTTTCAAAAAAATTATTCAGTTGAATCACGAGAGGTTTGTATATCTCTGTGATGCTTTTTCTGTCTCTGTCCCCTGCCCCAATCTTGATTTGCATCTGGAGAATCTCCAGTAATAAGAAAAAAAATTAAACTTTAATTTAAAATACAAAGTTAATAATTTATTCGTACGAATTTACCTTTGTCATCGCCAAATTCCGTGATTGGCTATCCAGTTCATACAAGCCTGCAATTCGTTCTGCAAAAGATTTCTGGATCGTGTCGAATATTCGTCGCACCTAATTAATTTTTTTTATATAAATCAGAGGTATTTCAAACGCCACTGAATGTATAAGTATAACACGCTTAACTTACATTCTCGATTTTTGTAGACAAATCTACGCGATTTTCTACAATCATCAGCTGAAGGACCGGTAAGAAAATCTTGATGGTTTCGTCCATGCAAAATTCCCATCTTCCTGTGGCTTCCATACTTCCTACAGAAATACAGTAAAGTTACAAGTTCATTTTTATTTAAATTAAACACAGTTAATCGCAATTTTAATCATAAATAAGACCAAATTACCTGCCCAGCCAGTCCAGCTACGATGAAGATTTTCATGTAAATTGAAGTAGTCTTTGGACAGGTACGGTATATATTTATGCACCAGACGCCACATCAAGTAATTGTTCCGAACTCTGCAAGGTTGCGAGCACAAAGTCAAAATTAAAATGTGCAATTAAGTTCGTAGAGATGATAATAACTTAAAATCTTACGTCCGATCTGATGTCAAAATAATCTCAGAAATGTCTTTCAAATATTTCTGAGAAGTCACCAAAACGATCGTCTCTTCTGAAATATTCCCCTTCGGGAAAATCCAGCTCACTAGTTCCAGCCAGAACACCTAAAATATTAATACAAATAAGCAAAACTCTTACAACAATTTTTTTTAAAAATTACTGAGCACACTCACCGAGCCAGAGACAGCCTTCAATTCTTTTAGAGTCATTTTTGTGAAATCTAAATCATCAGAAAAATCGCTCAGCAGATCAAACTCAATTTCTTCTGGTGTGATTTCGGCTATTCTTCCTTCATAGCCAACTATTTTTGCTGCTTCCACGCTAGCAATGTCTCGGGGAGCTCCAAGTAATTGAATTGCATCTTGTACGTGAGATTTGAATTCGGCCATCACCTAAATTTTAAATTTAATTAATACAGTAGTTGATTATATTAATAGTTTAGGGGCAGGGTGAACTCACTTCTTGATTTTCACGCATTCTGTACAATGATTGACGCGGAAGCGTAAGGCCTGACGGACTTAGCTGTTGAATTCAAGCAAAATACGATTTGTATTGAAATCTTAAAACAATAGTGATTACCACACCAAAAATAAGATAGGGAAATACCTGAATTATATTTTCTCCGGGTTGTTCTGGGTCTGGAATCACTTGAACTCGAAAATACGGGTTGACCCGATAGTTCGCATGAAGTCTTTTCAAAACCCGTTGGAAATCAAAACCCTGCTCGTCGAGAGTTTTTAGGGCATCCCATCCTCCTATCCGCATAAAAGTGTGGGTAATTTATTTAGCAAATTTTAGACAAACTGCTCAAATTCCAAACTTACCCAAATGCTTTAGCATTTCCTTGAGTGGTTTGTCTTCGTCGGACTCAATGGCCACAGAATTCATGCACGAATCGTAGAATTGTTTCACTTTGATTTCCACGGCATTCTTGTCCCTTTCAAAGTGCGTCGTTGCAAGGAGAAAGTGAAGTTTGACCTTCACTGGAAACCCAAACCAAATCGTTATCATGATTAATATGATTTCTTTAAAAAAAATTATTTTGTCTCATTAATTATCAACTCACTTTTCCTCTGTGCTTCCAAATCCGGATCCCAAGTCCCCAAAGCTTTTGGAATTGGATTTGCTTGAGTCCAGCCACCACAAGCAAAGTCTAGAAAGTTTTCACATGGTTCGTACGTCGTGTTCAAGCTCCCCAAAATCTGCAAAACCAGGCAATAGAATTTCCTCGACTTCATTCAATTTTATTTTGGGTGCTGAGCACTAAGAATTCAAATATTGCGAAAATATGTATTCTGATTGACATACCTTTGCAGAAATCGAGTGGCATTCTGACGATTGACATACGGGTGCCGACGTCGCCAAGTTTAGACTGGGCCAAATGCTTATCATGAGTGTCAACAATGTAATAGCGAACAGAAGACAATAGATTGGCGGAGTGCAGCAATATTTCGTGACAAACTTGACCTTCGGGGTGTCCAAGAATTCATCGAATAGTCCCGTAAAGTAAAAACCGGACCGGGTTTGAGTTACTTCTTCCAACCTGGCCGGAGTTTCAGACTCTAGCGTAAGTTTTACAGTTGAATCTTCTACATTTGTAGCTGCTGCATTTACTTGTGTCCCTGGCTCAGGAGCTGGAGCAGCAGCAGCACCTACTCTCTGGTGTTCAGCAATCACTGATAATTCCAAATCGGAAATCGGAGGTGAAGGGAATAAGTCGTCACCCACTACTACTTCCGTCTGGGCAACAAATTGGCTATTCTCCATTACTGTCTGCATAAGACACCCTGCACAAACTACCCAAGTCAAAGTAAAAAAAAATATTTGTCAAATCATGCATAGTATTTCATGTTGCAACTTTGCCAAATTTTGTAAAGAAAATTCGCTTATCAATAAGGTCACGACAATTAATTTGCAGTGTAGTACCGCCACCGCTTCCGGAATCAGCATCAACTATAATGTAGCGTATCTTTGGGGGAGCCTCCATTTAATTAATAAAAAAAAACTAGCTTTTGAGTAAATTATCTTCAATCAGGATATTGAAAATCGTAGCGAAAAACTATTGTGTGAATTAGAATTAGTCAACGAATGGTCAGTTGTTACAAATAAGAACGAACGTTGAATGAATGCTCAGTTTGATACGTCAATGGTTAAATTAAAAATAAAAGAATTGCACTGGTCATTCCAAAGAATGGAGCGAAAACCTTCCTATCAACTGTAATTTGCAACCTATGGGAATTTATGTTAACTTTAGTCTAGTCTAGATTCTGTTTACGAACAAATTCTGCTCTGGAAGTCTGAACCTGACATGAGTTTGCACTAGACCAGAGGACTTTACTTCGGAATTCTGAAATTAGACGACACTCTTAATTTTATATCTCAAGTCTTAATACTTGCGTAATGAAAGTGCTAACAATAAATGGATCTCGACCAAATCGCTCCAAGAAAAATGAAACTCGATCTTTGCATTGAATTCTTTCCAACTAACCCGTTGCATAAATTCGATCACTGCTAACGTGCAAAATGCGCCTTGGCTGAATATAATTTTTGGAGCGCAGCGATTATACACAAATAATCTGTTAAGAAATTATTTGCAAATCAATTTGTGGACGAACAATTGCATACAATTTGCAGACCCAATATCAAACCTTAGGTCTAGTCTACGTGATGCTTAACAAAAATAGAAAAATGAACTTACATTTTTTGCAAAGTTTTCTTGAGGATTTAGATTACCTTTATTGCAAGTCAGTTTAGTTTAACTGTGTTGCATTGCAGTGGCACTCGGAATATTTTCTTCTCGCAGAAAATTCAGAACAATGACTACTGATTTGATCTCACTTGACCAGTAGCAGTTTAGAACACTTTGACCTCGGACTAAAATTAAATTTAATCAGAATCTCAGCTTGCTGGTAATTCCACGCTGCTCTGGCTGCTCGGATCGTGTTTAGTGATAGTGAAAACAACGGTTTGCTATCATGCAAAATTTTGGATGAGAATCATGATCGGGAGAAAAATAAAGAGGAGAGATAAGTGAAGTCTTTGTGAAGGAGGGTGGAGCTGGACTGAAAGTTGAGACATTCTGTTTTCAATCTTGTACTGATAGTGAGTCCGACCCGAGAGATTTGACTTTAAATTTAATTGTTCGGTTCAACTCATTTCAATTTGAATGAATTACTGCTACATCCTAGCATAACAATTATAGTATGGACCAGGGCAGGGCCAAGGCTCTGCGTCATGTGCTCATATATCATATTGTTGAAGAACTGAATTGAACAAGTACGTATTTGACAGGACTCCTAGCATTTTTGGACAACTTTTAACTCTTTCCTATCCTATCCTAGTCATAATCTCAAGAATGAAATCTTATGCCGGTCTCTCTCTACTTTCATCTATTCTCCGATTCCTTTGAAATCAAGGTCTTTCCTCAGAGTTGCTGACCCAATGTAATTTTATTGCAAACATCTGCACTGCTAAGAAAATCACAAGTGGATCAAATCATGCTAATTTATGTATAGGTTTGCCAAGCAAACTAAGATTTAAGAAGAGGAGTTAGAGAAGTAACGGTATGGAGCAGGAATAATTTTTTTTCACGTCTTTTTAGAGTCAATTTATCACTACTGTCATGCTGCCCAGCCGACATCAAGTTCATCCTAACAACGGCGCTCACTTGGATCATCTGGAAAAGCAATATGGTACGGTGGTACCGGTCGTCCAAGTCGATTGGTCCCAGCACGATGTTTGGTCGGGAACGCCGTCTGGAACGGCGGCAGGCTCTGACTTTCTTTTATGAATTTGGTGACCATGTCGGGGAACAGATCGAAGGCATCTCTGGCTAATACGTTTTTGGCGAACAGAACGCCAGACAGTCTAACGCGTAAAATTCGAACACCGCCTTTGAACGCCGACCCCAATATTTTTTCGATCGTCTTTCCTGACCCCTTCAATGGATAAAGACTTGGCTGAAATTTTAAACGTACAATTACTAAACATTTCCGAAAAACACGGAGGGGTTGGGCCGAGAAAACCGTACCTCTACTTGGGTCCCATTGTCCTCGTTGTCAGATTCCTTTTGTGCTTGTGCCGATGACGTTGGCTTAGATCGCAAGGCGACTTTTCGGGGGGTAATCTTTTGCACGGTCTTCAGCGAGGATGGGATAGCCGTCCCTTTCTTCTGCACATTTCGCGGTCCGAACGTCGGGAAAAATTCATTGACAGACGGTTCACTAGTTCGGCTAGCACTAGAAAAATTAAACTAGATTTAGTCAACTCAAAAGGACTAAATGAAATTAAGCATCAAAGGTAAGACATACGTTGGGAGTCCAGGGTAAGAATAGTCCTTGTCGATGCTCATTTCAGCCATCGCTTTCTCTACGCGTGGAATGTCCATTGTCATCTTTGTTTAAATTATGAAACAAAAGTTTGAAAATTTATTAAATACAAGCCATAGTTCTGGTTTGACTTAAGTTCCTTTAACAATTTAAACGGATTGTTGAAATTGAGACATATTAATTTTTATCGTACTTACCAAAATTTAACTGATGAATTTAATGCACTGTTAATTTTTATCATACATACCAATTATTCAAAGATATTAGTTTGTGTCGATGAGCAATTGTCGATGATTCAATGCTTTCAGATCAAAGTAAGGGAAGGAAATGAATGAGCAGCAGCACTTCTTCCAGTCGGATGTCGTGCTTTTTCTCCAATTTTTAGAACGAAAGCAAAACGTTTGCGATTATCTGTCTGCCTTGAGATAGTGCTCGGCCAATGAGAGTCCAGAATCGAGAACCAAGAAGCAAGCTGTGGCTGCGTTAACAGTTAATAAAGATTTGATTACAAAAAGTAAAAATAAGCAATTTTTTCAAAGTCTTGGCGAAATTGATGCTAATGCTGCAAGCAAATAGAACAAAATCTGATCGAGGCAAAAACGTCGATTGTCGTCCGACTGACTGAGACTGACATGCATGCACTCTTGACCTCGAGATTGACAATAAATAAATTCACTTTTTCAGTACATTTTGCAGCAGTACCTGTCTCAAAATCGCAAGTCAGTCAAACGACATTAATTTTATCTGAAAAATAAAACATAAAATGTAAAAAAACGAAAAAACTGACCAGCCTGAGCCAGAGCCGCCAGTCACCTGTAGTTGTCAGCAGTCAGAAGTAACTTTGAGCTTCCTAGTCACCAGTCGGTCGTCCGGTCGTTGGTCACCCGGGCCCGGGGTCAAGAAGATGTTTTACTGAGGTCACAGTCACAGGTCAGGATTCAACGAGTTGATCGAATTTATTCGAAATCTTGGAACAACTCAACTCACCCGGTTGTCAGTCGGTGGAAGTCCAACAAATAAAAAGCACTGCGGACTGCGATTGTCGGTCCCGCTCCGATTTCCGGTAGAAAAAGATTGAGAAAAATTCAGAGAGACTTCACTGCACTGCCAGCCAAAACCGCCAAAGTGTTTTGGCTTGGTGAAATGCTGACAAAGTACGTTTATTGCGCTTTTAGGATTTTCAAAAGTCAAAAATTTCAAATGAGTCCAATTTATACTCTCATCGAGCCCCAGCCCAGCAGCAGAATGAAAAAGCAGAAAAACACGCACTCAAAAATTGCTGGTTTCGTTTTCGTTTCAGCTAACAAAAATTGTCTGCTTTTTGCAATAAAGTTTGAATATTTTTAGCGATTTTTGCAATTTTTTTTTTGGTAAAAATGTTGTACACTATTCGGGGGCGGGGGGGGGGGGGGTGGTCAACTCATATGCTGATATCTGAACAAATTTTATGAATACACCACACCACGCAAGACGCAGCTAGGCTAAAAACCCAAATTTTGACTGGAAAAAAATTATTGGAAAACTTCGGTTGGGTTGGGTATGGTTTATTTAGCCTGTAGGTCAGAGAAAAGAGAATGGTGGAATGAAATGAAGTCAGTTAGTCTCAGCAGTCAGTCGGTTCGGTGTCAATAAATTTTACAACTGCAATTTGTTTGGAGCAATCACGCACGTAGCACAATTTCTTGGCCAATTTTATCAACAATTAATCATAATTATTATTTATTAGCAGTATTGATGCTGTTTAATGGAGTCATTGTTTTGAAAACTTAAGGGGAAGCGGAACCATATTGTTTGGAAAAACATGTTGTCCTAGCAACGTTATTAATTTTTTGTGTACAAACGAATGGCAGGGTAGTGCAACATGGCACTTTAGACTCAGGCCATGGCTTATGTTGGCAAGGTTTGTTTGTTACATTTGTTTGCACCACCCAAATTTCCTTGATCACAGGCCAACGAATTGTCTGTGCTATTTTTTTAAAAAAATCACAGTGAGCTGGAGTTGATTTCAGAAAACAAGATCGAGGGCAAACCAGGGCCCTTTTTTTAATAATTTCTCTTGTTTTTGTGGAAAAAGTCATTAATTTCGACGACCGGATCAGGACCTCCAATCCAATGCCAACTAGTGTAAAAAGTGGGTCCGGTCAAAAACTAATTATAGGGATTCAGGTCAGTATTTTCCGAATTTGGGCATTGGTCTGGTCTGACCTCAAGAATCGTATCGTGAATAATGCTTACAGCTTTTCGAAACGAATCTATCGTGTTTACTTTTTGCTGCGAATTTTTACAAAAATCGTCCCGCTCCCCCTTAATCATTGTTTTCGACTTCCTAGAACAATAAAGACGAAACGAGGCTATAGTTTATTGTTAATGTTGGGACTGAGTGCTGACATTAAACAAGTCAGTCTGAAATGCACTGACTTGACTCAAGTTAGTCATTGGCATTTTTCTTACGTAACAAATGAATGAATGTTTAACTAGTTTGGATAAATCAAGTTAAAATTTTAGCTTGGAAGGAATAGGGAAGGAAATTCGATCAAAATTTGACTACAAGCTCTAAAATAAAATTTCCGCATTCAAAACCAGATTCATAAGTTTAAAAAAATGGTTGAGGTGTAGTGTGCGGCTTACCAAATTGACCATCAAATGCTTACAAACTAAAACTTTAGATTCTGCACAAAAACTTTACTGACTGAGTCAAGAAATGATTCAAAATTTTCATATGAAAAATTGCAAAATTTGCAAAATGAGATTTTCATTAGTGACAAAAATTTGGAACATTATTCCTGAATTTTTATTCAGTCTAAAGAAAGATTTTTTAAAAATACTGTTCACTCGGCCGCAAATAGCAAATCAATGAATTGGCCATCCTTTCATCAATCGAAGTGCATAGAATTAATTTGTATTAAATTCCCTTGACGTTGAGTTTTGAGACAAGAAAGAAATCTTTGTGAAAATGCTCATTTTATTCCTTTTACAAACTCTAAC
Organism: Hymenaphorura dentifera; assembly: GCA_034699705.1. Lineage (NCBI taxonomy): Eukaryota > Metazoa > Arthropoda > Collembola > Poduromorpha > Onychiuridae > Hymenaphorura > Hymenaphorura dentifera. The sequence goes on along the minus strand of JAQGCM010001505.1, from coordinate 3,248 downwards.
GATGTTCGATACTCTGCTGCGCTCGAACGAAGTGCACACAGACACACCAGTCCTGTCCAGTTTTTACATTTGAGTACTCCTGAAAGATTAAAAAAATGGTTGAGCTCTGATCGCATCATTGTTTTTGAAAACGTTTGAAGATTTGATCCGATAGTCTGCTTCTGATTTGCAAAAATTTTGAAACTGGGTATACTCGAGAGTTGAATGATTTTATCTGATTTTGCAAAAGTAAATTTAACTCGAGAAGATTATAATTATGCAGCACTTTGTATCTGCTGATTAACACTCATTTTTCCAGGAAGGAACAAAATATCGAAAGCCAATTTCGAGCCAAATACTATCGCCAGGAAACTTGTACTCGCAAGCTAAACATTTTTACAAATCTGCATTTATTCAGCTCACTTTTCAAATTAAAGCTTACAATTCATGCTCACATAAAACTCAATTAAAAGTGTTTAATATAAAAATTCTAAAATTAACAGAAAAATTCTACTAAAAATGGCAAGAAGTTTGCTAGGCTTAGCTGTAGCGTGATGAACTAATTCCATGAACTAATCATAGTGCTTCTCACAAATAAATTTGTGCTTTGTTTTGCAGTCTTCGAGACCGAATTTGTAAAGATTATTTTTCTGCAAAGAAATGCAAAGCGGAATTTGGTTAGCTGGCATTTTTGTGGTCGTCATCGGTGGCTTTGGTCGACTCTTTGTAGTTGTCGACATTTCTTTCTTGGGCGTTGTCGGGTATTCTTTTTTCGCAGTTGTTGTCTGCTGAGGAGCTGCCGGAGGATCACCCTGTGCTTCCTCTTCGTCCGACGACGGTGTTTTCGGGCGACATGTTGTAGGAGGTGGCAATTCACAAGGTTTATTTTCAGTGCAATTTACTATTGGCTCTGGACATTCTGAAACTGCTTCCGAACATTTCAGTATGGGCTCTGGACAAGAGACCACGGCAGGGGGGCAAGTAATTTCTGGAGGTGGACATTCGATTTTTACCCGCGGACAAATGTACTCTGCCTCTGGACAAGTCACGATCGGCTCTGGACATTCGACGACAGGGTCAGTGCAATTCAAAGTAGCCTTTTGACAAGTAGTGATCGGAGGGGGGCAGTGTGTGATTGGCTGTGGACAAATGATCGGCGAAGATTGGCACACGGAAGGTGGTTCACAGAAAACAGGTTTGCAAGTCGTGACTGGGCAAAGTTCTGGTGGCGGACATACTTTCGTTGTTGCTGGACAAACTAGTTTTGGTGGTGGGCATGAAATGGCTCCTGGCTCGCAAATCTCGACCGGGGCACAGTAATTGTTGTCTTCGGACGGTTCGCAATTTTCGGGTGGGTGTTGAAGAACACACTTTCGTTTGAGATAAGTGCACGGTTGCTTCTCTTCGTAGCAAGGTGGTTGGGTAGTGGTGCAGGGTGGTTGGGTGGTGCAGGGGGCAGTGGTGGTATGACAAGGTCTTTCGGTAATTTGACAAGGTGGTTTAGTGGTACAAGGAGGAGGGGTGGTAAAATTGCAAGGCGGCACTTCTGTTTTGCAAGGTGGGCGGATTGTTTCGCAAACGGGGGCAGTCACGTCACAAGGTTTGTGAATGATTTTGCAAGGTGCAGAATTGTCCACGTGACAAGGTTTTTGGACAATTGTGCAGTTGGTCTTGACCAATTTGCAAGGTGGACATGTTGAGGAACAATTTGGCCGTTGTGGAGGAGGACACGGAGGAATTTCCAGTTCACACTCGGGGGCCGTTATATTGCAAGGTGGAAGAGTCACGGTACATTCGGCCACGTCACATTTTGGACGGTCTGGATTGCAGTCCCGGCTCGTGTCGTTGATCTTGCAAAATGGACCGCGACACAAAGGAGCACGTTTGCTACGGCGATGGATTGGTTGATCAATTAGGCTGGAATAATTGAGTTGGGCAGAAGTGATGGACCAAATGTAGGAAGAATCGTCAGACTTTTCTCCAGAAGTCCAAAGATCATCAACCCCTGAAAATTTACCAATTTTAGCATTTGCATTTTGCGTGAAATGCTGGGTTAGACTAATGATAGCGAAATTAGAATTTGTCCTACCGTTCGTCAAGAATACGGCTTGAAGTTTATCAAACTTCTCTTGGGAATCTAGTGAAAGAAGTTGCGAATTCCCCAGTGCTTTGCATTGTTTTTTGGCAGTCTCGACATCCACCTGTACCAAAAAAAAATCCCAATTGCGATATAAATTTTTATCTTGGGAGTTTGTGCCAAAATATTGTGATTAATTTGTACCTTTGAATTTCCTAAGAAATATACATCGTCTTGTTCGTAGTCTTCGTGGATTATTGTGAAATCTGCAAGAAGACAAAAATATTTATTTAATTTCTAGCAAATATTGCACAAATATTTGTAAATTGCCAATTGCCAAACTACAAATTTTGAAAAGCGAACTTACCCAGGTTTCCTGCACTCAGAGCTTCGTTTCCAAATGAAAACACAAACACAAGTGCCACTTTCAGTACAAACAGCATTTTGAAGTCTTCAAAAATTGATTTCAATAATTAATCAAAACTTTGGTTCAAAAAATTGCACTCGATTTTTGAATCGAAGGAATCGCCGTGCCGCTACTCTACTGGACTCGACTGAACCCAACGCCAAGTTGAGGTTGCGATTTATAGAGGAATTTTGAGATGCGTTTCTGTTTCCTACTTTGATAAATACTTGACTAAATATTTGTGCATTCCAATCTTTTTTACTTTGCAAAAGTCTTTGCAATTCTGGCCGGGGCTTGCAAAAATAAATCTTATCAATAGGAAGGAAGGAACCTGGAGCAGGTCATTGATTTATTCGTGTTGGTAAATACGTCATACAGGTGTATAAAAATGTTTGTGCAAAAACTGTTAGAAATAAAAGGTACTTGGCCTGGAATTAAATAAAAAGAGATAAATCGGATTGGCCGAATCTCGCCAATGTGCCACAAGGCATGGCTGTAAAGCAACAGCAGCTCGCAAAAATTCTTATGGAATTCTATTTGCAAATTGATATCTTGCTCGATATTTTTGGAGACTTTATTTTTCGCACTCGTACTTGTATTTGTCGTACACAGGCAAAAATATGTACTATTTACTTACTACATTTTATATGGAGCAGGAGCAAGTATTTGGCAGGTTGCAATTTGCAATGCGCTCGGTTCGGTTTGAAGATTTGAGTTGACCGATTACGATTAGTGAACCCTTCCGATTTGTGTGTTTGTTCAATGCATGACTCATCCAAATTCTAA
>JAQGCM010001504.1:0-14991 GCA_034699705.1 Hymenaphorura dentifera | reverse complement strand
ACCAATCAGAGAGCTCCAAAATTACGTCACTTAACTCGGCGCGAGTTATCAAGTAAAGGACGGGTTAAACTTAACCGTTTTACGGATTTTAACCTGTTTACTCATTAACCTACGCCAATTTTGAATACCCCCAATATGTTAATACAACTGAATTCTAGGAAATGGTCAATATAATTCAGTGCGTGAATAATAAGCACAGGCAAAGGAATTAAAGGAAGCCATGAAATTTTCAGTAACACAACGTAATGACAAAACGGTCACGAACATTTTATTCAGATTGCAAAATCCTTTTCGTACTCTACGCCTACGGGGAGAGACTATGGACCCGAAGGTTACGGCCAATGAAATATATTCTTCAAATTCAAACATTTACACCGTAAATGGATTCTACGACCCAAACGAATTACTCGGTCTAAGTCTAACCAAAAACATCCTAACCATCCTAATCCTATCACATTACAATTGAAAAGTGCGCATTTATGGAAACAAATGAAACATGTTATGTTTGGAAACCAGAAACTTTACAAAGATCTTCCTACGAATCAACTGTCAAAAGTTAGATTTAAAGCGCAATAGAAATAATAGAATACACAATCCATTCAATTCAATTCCATTCAATTCTACTAACTCTGGTGAAATTCTAGTTCAAATCATAATAGCCGAGTTTGCAAAAATACAGTGCTATTATCTGCAGGCCGTTTCATACATACTTATAACATGGACTTGAATTGCTTTATTCAGCGTAATTAAATGGAACTCGAATTACGTACTCGAACTCGAGCAATAAAAACTCATTTAAAAGGGAAAAAATGTGTGTTTTAAAGAACCACACCAATTTTGGGTAATATTTAAGGACCGGATGAAATAGTTTAAAAACGCAACGATACATACATTATGACAGTGCAGTAGGCAGTTTTAGCCATGCAGAGTTTGCAGAGTCGACTTTATAGTTTCTTCCCTTCAACAAACCTCCGCTTGTACTGCACGTCATTTTATTTTCCATTGTAGAAGATTCCGGTTATGCATGCATGATGATGTGAATCTAGATGCAACTTCCTGCCTGCCTACCCCTTTGCCTGACATTATAAGATCATTACACTGCAATTACATTTTTACCAACTCCACCCTTACACCTGTCTCCTTCTCTGTTTCTGGACGAATAAAAACAAAAAGTACCTGCAGGAACTAGAACCAACTTAAGAAATAAGAGTCTTTCCACCAGAGTTTTGCAGAATTAGAGCAGAAATTAAGAGGAAGTCCGTCCATTCTATTAGCAAATTCTGAAGTTCGCCATTATTAGCATGAAGTCTACATAAAACTTTGTTTATTTCCACTGTAAAATAATTATGATTGCAGTCCTGACATGAGTCTGGGCTGCTCCTCGTGGACTGACTGATTGATGATTAGTAAATAAGCTTGGCTCCTAATTATGCAGAGTACCTGGTAGCATTTGCATTTGCACCAAACTAATTCCTACCTCATCATCAATTCATACTCTGTTCTACCGGATAACCCCTTCTTTGAGCAAGTTAATAAAATCTTGTCACACAATACTTAGATTTGTGAACACGTCATCGTCGTCTCTACATACTCTGCGTACTAGTTGATAGGATAAATAAAAATCTAGTTTTGAGAAATTTTTATTAGCATTAAAATGTGTAGAGCAGTAACAAAAACAACTTGTCTTGTCAGTGAATTGTTCATATGTTCGTCCATATGTAGCTCCTTAATTTTTGTTTACATTATCTCAGAACCTGATTCTGTGAGAACTTCTATCTTATCCTCATCAAAATTCTCTGAGCTGCTTTAGCTTTATCCGTGACGCTCGGTGGTTGGTACGGAAGATTCATTTCTATTTCATTTCATGCAATGAGAAAATCCAATGCAATCGACTTTGTTCTAAAAGTCACCCCCGCCTGAACCAACCGGTCGCAAGGGTCAACTTGGAATTTCGCAGAAACAATTTGCGAATTGGCAAACTTCAAAGTGACGCAGACTCACTCATTAATTCGTTGCAAAAATGTCTATTTTCAATTTTTTTTGTGTATCTAATCTACTCCGTGCCAAACGCGTGAGGATTTTATTGAAGCCGCAGCAGCCTAACTGTAACAATGCCGCCGCCGTGTCACATTAAAATTATGCAAACACGAACCCATGAACTGTGTGGGCATGGCATCATCTCATGGCATGGCAGGGAAAGGGAAAATTCCACAGTTGGATTTTAAATTTTAATAACCGAGGTAATAAGGATGTTCAATGTTCAGGTTAAATCGTTAAAACGTTAAATGTATTGTACTTGTGTAAAAGTCGTGGCAGCCGACCCACTCAGTCGCCCCCCCCCCTCCCTAATAATACACATAGTACATTCTTCAGAATTTAAATGTAATGTGAAGGGTTATCCGCAACATGCAACAGCAACAAAACAAAAGAAAGGGATTTGCTAAAGTAGAATTAAATGCGATGAGAATGAGAATGGAATGCAGGCAAAAACAATGCACTTGCGAAGTACGAATGCAACCTAATCCTAACCCTACTACATAATAGGTACATGGAGATTGGATTCTGCGAACCTCTTTTTTGTTGCCGTTTAGTTTTTGCTTGGCGAAAACTAAAGCCCTCAATAGTGCAATTTCTATTCACTCACATTTATTTGGCATTGTTTCGTTTATGTTTTTGTTTGATGCTCGATCTTGCCTTGCTTAAGACTCAATCTCCTTCATATTTACACTTACATTGATGCATCTTGCTAATAATAATAATAATCGAAATAAAGCACAACAGAGCCACTACGTATGTGCTGCGCTGAAATTGTGGCCTTCACATTATTATTCAAACGTTACAACAATAGTCGTAGTCTGCGTCTTTTTACTTAGAAAAAATAATAATATTCTTTTCTTGTTAAAATAACCCGAAATTCTACTTTTAATTTCGAGAAGCTAGGAAATAAAGTTTAAAGTAGACAAAATCTTCATTAATTCATAATGCTATGAATCGTGCTTAGATTGCAATGCACTGTAAATGTAAATTACATTTGCAAAGCGTGCATTTAAAACTCGTAAACATGTCAGTCAATGTTACGCATTGATTTCCTAGATTTTGAACATGAACCTTCCTTGTACTTATACATGTTTTAATGGAATCGCAGTTAAGTTGTTCCATAAGATTAAGAATGCAAATAATTAAGTAAGCGTTGCGACACTGCATGATGACGCTTGAGTTGAGTTGAGAGTGTGACCTTAAGTAGTTCATAAAATTTAGCAATAATAAATTAAAAATTTTGTGGGCAAATATTCCCTTGCTAGTCCTGACCTGAAAATCGGAAGAAAAAAAAACAAAGCTTCAAAAAACTCGTAAAATAAAACTTACAACAAAAAGAGAAGCCGTCAAGTCATCCAGCTCTGCTTCGACTTGCAAACGAATTCCTTTGAGCTTTTCTACTTCATCATCTTTTTCTTTGAGCTCCAATTGTGCTTTTCTTAGCTCTTCCTCTAGATTTGCCCATTTCTGTTCCGTTCCACTTGCCTCGCCGTTTAGAACAGGGGACTCTGAGGATTTCTCCGGACACAGTTTGACACCATGAGGAAGACTTTGACTTTTTGAGTGCCTCCGACTTGTGTCAGAGTCTGCAGCTGGGGGTGGAGTAGAAGTTGTCATAACGGAAGCTTCTGCTTCGTTTTCAGAGACCGATGAAACCGACCAAGTGTTTCCATTGATCATTTCTCGAGACGAAGATGTAGAATCGACTTCACTGCTCACTTGACTAATTTGTCCATGATTGGACTTTTCATCTTCGTATTCCTCAGTCGTAGTCAGAGAATCTGACAAAATGTGACTCCCGTCTTGTTCGAAAGCAGTGGGAGCATACTTTCGGTTGATCTCTGACGAGTCAATTACATTTCCATTTGGTGTCCGCAAAGCACCCTCACAATCACCACAGTAGTCTGGGTCACTTTTTTCCTTGTCCGTGTCAGTCCCTTCAGCCATGATGGGCTGGCTGGACCAGACTGAAACGATTTAACACTTGACTCACACTGGAAGACAGTCGACAGTCACTTACGATCCAGTCCAACGCGATTTCTCTTTTGATTAATGGGTTTTAAAAAGAACAATTGGAATGACGCAGCTAGCTCAGCTAAGAATGACAATTAATTGAACCGACTCTCTACACTTTGAAGTAAGGAATGTGTGTCGTACGATTCATGTACACACACAGCTGACTACAATACATGTAGGTTAGTTTGCAATCAGAGGAAGACTTTCTGTTCAACACTTTGGCATTTGATTTTCACAAATTGGCACAAACCCTATTGTTGTGTATGAGTAAGAAATTAAATCACTTCTCGGGTTTCTTTTCTTGCCTGTTTCCGATGTCGTACGATGTTGAATGTGTTGATAGCCCTATCTGACCTCCTTTCACTCCCCTCAGTTGTCGATCGTCGAAATCACACCAAAACAGAGATTTCCAAAAATCCTCAATTTGATTCTAAATTCTGAACAGTTTGTTCAAACCAGATGATTACACGTAGATTGTTCGAATGCAATGGTCGGATGATGATCCACAATCCACATTAACTGACACGACTGAGGAGACCTTCAAAAGTTCAGATAAGTTGAGTAGGGAAAAATACTACTGACAAAATCACAGCACAGCAGTCAGCCAGTTGCAAGTTGTAGTCTTCACTGAAAATAAAATGAACAACACATACATATATTAAGATGTAGTTTTTGCTTTTAAACTTTTATACAACCACTATTTAAACTGCTCAAGTCTGCAAGATTAACTAAAACGTAGTAAAAACTAGTTAGTGCCTTCAGGCCAAGTTGTTTCTAATACTCAATAAAAACTCCGGTTAACATGATCTTCAATACACACGTAATAATTTACCGCATCGCATACAACGAAACGAACATTACATAAAGTGCCAATGTGCTCTCTTCCGTGTCTTCTATTTTTTAGGAGGCAATCGAAAGCCGACATGCTAATGCCAAAAGACTGCATATAATTTTTCCATAATTTCGAAAAAGTTCCCATTCCATAAATTACTAATTACTTAACAGTTCGTTCATATTCTGGAACCGCTACAGCCGGCAAGCCAACTTTGACAGCTTCTCAATCACCTGCTGCAAACGTTTTCGCAATAAAGACCTAATTTATGTTGCATTTGCATTAATAGAAAAAATTCGTTTAGAAGCTCATAAAATCATACGTATTTCTTCCAAAAGGAGATCGATTTCGATTTACCTTCAGGGACTAAGCTGAGCGCCATTTTCTGATCTATTAATTATGATGATGATATGATTCTGCATCATGACACAAACTAGGTTTGTGAAAGCTTCAAGACACGTTAAAGAATTTGAAGATACAAATCGTCTTGAGAAGAATAAAGTGCTAAAAAGCTGACTAAACTTTTTCAATGTACTAAGTTGCATGGACTGGCAAGGCACATGTGGTTTCATTTGTCTTCTCATTTCTCACACAGTCACACATCTCTTTGCTTTGACTTGTGAAAGAAATTTCACATCTTTATCTTTCACACTCCCAGCCCCAGCCAGCTAGTGCCAAAATAAAGTTTCTCTGCGTGAGATTTATGAGAGAAAAAAGTATTACAGTCAACGATATTTACATTTGCTAGCCATATGGAACATGGAATCACCCGGTCCCACCAAAAAAAACCACACACAACTCGTTTTCACAAATGCAAACCCTTTAATATCCACTGTAGCTGCACAACAGACGAAGCAGTTAAAGCCTAGCATTAGCATTAAACTTCACAAGCTCTTATTCAAAATAAGACACAAACCACTAAACCAGTGGACTTTTTTCAATCTATTTTTTCCCTTCAAAAAATTCTGAAATTCAAACTAAACAGACATTCTTCTTGTCCTTGTATCATTCATTTCAAACTCACTCAGCCACAAAGAACCCATTATTGATAAGAATTTCTTCTAGGCAGAGTAATAACCATATGAACTCTCGAACAAAGCCGTGACTGATAAGTTTGAAGTTTTGAGAGAGCAGCTAAGTTATTGCATCCAGAGAATAGCCGTGATAACTGAGCTAATTCTGGAACGCTGTGAATAAAAAATCAGAGGGGGGAAAATGATAAAAAAGACTCTTACTCAGACAGGTTAGGTCCAAAAGTCAATAAAATAAGTCGTAGTGTTAGGGGTAATTTTATGCATTATGAATCAGTCAAACTAAACAGCCAATTTTCCACGGTCATTTAAGAGCCACTACATTAAAAGTAGGCCTGCACAATCTGTCTATGATAAAAAATGTTAGACTAAAGATTGTACACATTTTTAGCTAGCCGAACTTGCCGAACGTCTCGGTTTGCAAATAAATTGAATGTGATGAAGAAGAAGAAGACGGTCAATGAGATTCAAGGCAGCCAATAATAAATGTCTCGAATTCAGTCAGATATAGTTTACGATTATTAGTGTGTATGTTTAGTCAGTCTACACTTTAGAAAAAATTTTGTATGCCGTACGTACGTACGCCTTTGAGATCGTAGCCGATCATTTAAATCCTTTTTATTCATTTTCATTGTGCTTTTACAATTTTTAACACAAGTTTGTTGAACGTTATTATCCAAACCAGACAGACAGACAACACACTCACAGAAAAAATGAAATTTTATGTTTGAAAATATATATGAATGATTCATCTGAGAATTACGACGACACGACATGATGGAAATGGTTGTCTTTGGCTTAAGGGAAGATTCATATATTCGCAGATCAAGCCAAAATATTGTGCGACAATTTGGGATTGTGGAAATGGAAACTCAAATTCTTAACAAAAGTAGTAAAAGTTTAAGTGTTCAGACAGACACAGAAAGGAGCGAAATTGAATTTGTTATTTTTGGTTGTTTACGTTATCTGCCACTCTTCTGTGCTAAAAATATGTACTTGCACAATCGAACTGCAAGTGTTTGTGTCTGTCTCACGTCTAACCTTGGTGAATATTCCTAGGAAAGGAGACAATAGTAGAGAAAATAACACGTTTAACTCCACTTCTGAAACCACAGAAGTAAACCTACGACAATAACAATGGTCTGAGCTGCCTGAGTAGCCTGAGCCTGAGCTCAAACACTTTACGTGCATTGTCTGTAAATGTCAGAATTTGTCAAAATTGGGTCAAACTTCACCACATAATTTTAAAATGCTGGACCTTTGAATTCAATTCCTTCAAACTCTACTACTGTCATTATTTTATTCGACTACATACAATCACAACAATTTTGATATCCGTTGTTCTGTTGCAAATTCTGAGTAAAAGTAAAATAAACTCAGGTAATTTGTAATTAATCTAAATTGTAGGCATTGTTAGGTTGATGTGCTCTAAACTCACTCAATTCATCATGCGTGTAATTGTGCTAATCTCGAGGTATTTTCCCCACATCAGTCAGTACGTCAGTTTAAGTCAACAAATGGACGTTTAAAAAGACAAACTATTATGCCTTGAATTGTTTGAATGTAAATAAACCACCAAACAGCTTCCATTTGGCATTTGCTTTGACTAACGTTTGAACCTAGCCAAAGCACACAATCAGCACAATCAAACCCACACTGCCAACTCAACCCGTGTGTTTGCAAACCAATTAGGTCTCCATTTATCACTTGCTGTTTTCATTCCTGTCTGTTTTCATTCCTGACCCACAAAAAGAATCCGCAGACTAGGTCACAACTAAATTGTAAATACTATCATCTACTATTGACATTCATGATGGTCGATGGTCCGAAGTCAAGGACTGACAGCGAGATGAGCAGATCGAGTTATTGATGAATATCGAGTTGAGTGAATCTAACACTAAAGTCACGCAATGAATCGTTGCGGTTTAATTTCCAATTGTCATAATTATTTGAAGGAGCACATCGACTGGCACACATAACACCCTTTTTTTTTTGATAATTGGGCTCACAAAACAAAATTATGGGATAGAGCAAAGGTGCCACACGAGTAGTTGTGGTTTGATCTTAATTTTTAATAGTAAAAAAACTAGGATTTTACTGGGCCATGGCCGGCATTAATACCATTCCATTGCCAAGCACCAACTTTTTACTTGCAGCTAGTCTGCTAGTCTATCATTTATTGCAAATTACATGTGTGCGGTTGGTTAAATGCCTTGGTTAGGCTTAGGCTAGGTCGGTCATTTCACTGGAATGTGGCAGACCAGATTTTAAAACTTCTTAAAGGATAAAAAGAAGGAGTCCCGTTAACTTTTCACAGTAGTGTAATGTTGTTGCAACAACAAACGAAAACGAAGGAAAGGAATGCAAGTCTACTGAATTCAAGAGATTTGATGCAAAAGGTATTTCACTATTTCGTTCTTTTTTTTGCAATTTCCTTAAACTATTACATTCCTCCTAGCCTATTGGTCGCCTTTAGCTTTCATAGCTCTCAAGCGGAAGACTTTTTCCTATTAGCAAGTGCAACTTGCAAGTTGCAAGCAATAGCAAAGCAAGCCTTGCTTTGCTCTGCATGAAGTCGATGGCATGGTACATGGACTTTAGTTGCAAAAATTACAACTACTGCAATTGCAATAGCACTGCACAGCACAATTACCGTTTTTGCATGCATACTTAGGTTAATATAATGAAACGTGATTTTTTAAGATATTGTGTGTAAAAGTTAAAGTGTGCCATGCAGAGAGCCTGTTCCCTGTTCTTAGCTCAGCACTAATGGACTTTACTTTAAGACTTTTGTTGTACATTGAGAATTTATATAAGGAATCCAAAGACGTCAGTCGTAGTCGTAGTGTCGTAGTACAGTAATTTTGTAATAGGCCGTTGCCTACCTGACACAGAGGTGAAGTTGTTTAAACTAAACCCACCCAATTTTTTGCAATGCCATAAATGTTAGCGCCCAAGCAAACACCTTGTTCAGGTATACTTTGAAAGAAATTTTTGGAGATTTGACAATTTGTTAACGGCTCTGTGCTCTCGAGCCGTGAACCAAGAAAGAAGTATACTGTACATTGTCTACATCAAAGCTTTTGCAAAAATTACCGAAATCCAATGTGGAGCTAAGCTAAGCTATAACGTTGGTGAATTAATTTCCCGTGCGGGAAATGAATGGAGTTGACACGAGTAATGTTGGCTTATTAATTTGAATTGTCCGAAACAATTTTTACGCCTCGCCTACGTAGTAAGCAGTAGCCAGTCATTGTCATGTCAATGCCAAATTTTTTCATTTCATACATTTCGTGGGATAGAATTGAGTGTCTAACTTATTTTTAGATGAAAATTGCAATCCGTGGAAAAATTCTGAATGAATACAAAATCATCAAGGTGTTCAAACAACGAATCAAACACACGCCGTATTATTTATTACTGACTTCTTCAAAGAACAAATACTTTAACGAGATGAACAGAAGCTGATGAGTCATGCTTATTTGTTTGAAATTAAAGTAATATTCTAAAACCAAAATCATGTTGAAGCACATATTCCTTCTAATTTTGCAAACGGGTAGACTTAACATGGCAAATTCTTGTTTTCATGTTCACAAATGATGTCTTTCTTTGAAAGGCGAAGATAAAATTATTGATCGGTCGGAAACCTTGAAAGAAACTAAACTAGATGTGATTTGAGAATAATTTTCGTCGGTTTAAGTAGAAACCCAAGGCAAGTAGTCGAATACGTTGCATTGGCCCAAACTTGAGTGACATTCCGTGCAATAAACATCTTAGGAAAATTTAATTTTGTCTGCGTATGTTAGCCTAACCACTCCATGCCATTCGGCTCGGAGGTAAGATTGACAACCGTCGATAGCAGGATTGAGTGCTATTCTGTTAGAAATCATACGTGGTAGAAAACCTTAATTAATTTTGTCAGTGCTGCAGTGCTGCTGCTGCTTGCAAGACATTTTTGAATTCTGATCAATGAAACGCAAAGTGTGTCTGTGTACTTAACCCAGTGTGGGTCCACTTTGCGAAATGAAAATGTGTTTCTTTTGTCCTTTGTTGTTCATGCTAATTTTGGCCATACATCACTAGTTAGCAGCTTCTAGCTATCATCCATTGTTTTCCATTTACAGGAACCGAACATGCAAAATGCAATGCAAGCATTTCATACATGATTAAGTGACTTCTAAAATAAATTGCCACTATGCGTTTGCATTAAAGAGACAGACAGAGACACAGACAACCAACCTGCCTTTGATGACTTATCTCCAACTCATCATGAACAGGTTTGAGGTTTGCAAAATACTTACTTCCAAAGCCTATTTAAATATCCACCCACCAACTAAACAAAAGGTGTATCAAACCCTCACTTTTATCGTTTCCTGACCTTGTCAATTCAATATTATAAGCAAAATTTTAAGTAACAGTTTTAATAAACATTATATTACAGAATTAAAATCATGCCTGAATAAAGCATGCATGCAGCCATTTCTGTCAGCCATAATTTTATTGTGGAATATATTTTTGTGTAAGGCCGAATATGTTATGTTTGTGTTTCACAAATCTTAAGAAACACATATCCGTTCGAGAAACCCGACTACCCGGAAGCACTTCAAGATAAATGACCCGAAATTAGACCACTATGAGTCATTCATTACAATGCAGTCAATAAGTTAAAAGTGTGATTCATGGCGAGCGAGTGGTACGCTAAAAATTCAGATAAATTTTAAACAAGTTTGTAGAACATAATATCCAAACAATTCCAGAGAATGATGGAATCAGTTTATTTTCAAGCTATTCGTTAAAAACCCAATGCACGCACGACTCACCAACTATTCAATATTCAACAATCATTGGTAAAAAGACAGGAAATACCTAAAGTCAAAGTCTCAGGAAACTCAGGATAACAACACGAACTGCGAACAGAACAGAACAGAAATCTTACATTTTCATTCATTAACCCGAATTACTCCTGTTTACTAACCCTTTCATTCCAACACAGACTCTGACTCACAGACTGCTTGCGACTACAACAATGCATTAAAACTTAACATGCATTCCAAGCTAAACAACTCACATCCCGTCTTGGTTTGCATTTTTGCTGTTTTTACTTTGCTTCTCAATTCGTCCGTGTCCGGTCATATTTAAGTGCACAAAGAACACCTGTTCCTGTTTATTTATTTTCAACAACGCACATGGTGGTTGGTGTATGAGAATGAGAAGGAATTAGAGAAGGATACGCAATGTGAACGCACCTTACTCCGGATTTTGACACCACAACCACTTATTGCAAAAATGCTATTTCCACTAAAAGAACAATTGCACGATTCTATTTTAGTTCCTCATCTAGCATATGATTATCATTACAATCAATTTATTCTTACTAATAACAGCACAATGGCAATTAACCACTTGATTTGCTGAACCCTAACAAAATTCAAATACATAACAGGTGACAGGTAAGGAGAGATTTAATTGAGCTATGAACAGAGCAGAATATGCATTGCGCTCATCGCGGTGCAGTATCAGCAATAAACATGAATCAAAATTCCATTGAAATTTGGAATAATAGTGATGTGATGCGTAGGGTATGGTACCGGTACGGTACAATCAAATATGTACTTAGTACATGTATATCCGTATTACGTTTACGTTCATTCCTCATTCACAATGCGCAATTAAGTTGAAAACAACAATAAAAGCAATAAACAAAAATGCCTGGAATTATTAAACTTGGTGTGTAAGACCTAAGCACTTTTACGAAAATAGCCTCAAATGAAATAATTACAATGATACAACCAAACAACTATGATTTAAGTTTTTCGCATAATTTTGTAAGGCTTTGACGTAAACCCTGTCCTAGGTAAACAGTTAGCTCAAATTTTAAATTGTTAAAATAGAATATCCGATCCCTTTCCTTGACATAAATTGGGAGTTACAATAATTAAATTTTGCACAACTATGTATACGCATGATAGGTCTCTATAACACAGAAAAAATCGAAATGATACCCCGCCTCGAGTCTTGAACATACTTAAACATACATTAAGTAATAATTCCCAGAAAACTTTGACCGAATTTGACGTTAGTGCATTTTAATGTTTATGATTCCAAACACTGATCACTGGCAGACCAACTCAGAATTGCACGCAAAACCTTTGTTTCTGACATTAGTACGACCATCAGTCACAAATAAATACATTTCGTTGCACTTGCACATCCGGAAAATATAAACCTGTCATTTCGATCATGTCGCTCACAAGTGCATTTATACATCTAAACATTAGTTTATGCAACATTTAAGACTCGTAAACTTGGCAAGATTAAATCAAATCACAACAATAATACAATAAGACATTAAAAACAGCTCCTTTGCCTCACCTTTTGAGATAGCGATCCCGATTAGCGATTCTTGACGAATTTCTCAGTCAGCTCATTGCAATTGCAATTGTAATGTCAGAGCTTAGCTCAGTCGAATTCTTAGTTATCAGTTCTCACAATAATGAATAATTGCCACTCTTTTAAAAATCCTCCGCTTCAAACTTAACAGAACATTGACAGATCCACCCCACTGACTCCACTATAACAATCTTCAGCTCCCTGACCCTGTCAGGCTATTGAATTTCAAGTCAGTTAAATATCCTTAATCGAATCTAGACAAATTGATCAGTAGTAAGTAGGAAGGTGATCATGCAGCATATTTTGTTGTATTTGTTATTGTTATTGAATAGTTCAATTTCGGAGCAGATGTATGTATGCTTAGAGATTGCCAAGTGAAATGTGACTGACTTGAAAAAGTCTAGTGAACTGCTTGCTGGCTACACTGCAAACTGCAATCTGGATCCTTGCAGACTGCAGACCTTCCCCAGCCAAGCCCCAGCAGCAGCAGCATCCTCAGAAAATGATCTCCTGGTTGGTATCTCCCCTCCTCCTCCGACTCCGTCCCTAGTCGCCCTCATCAAACTCGTCACTCGTCATCCTCTAAGCAAAGCACAAGCACCCATCTTCCTTTCGCACCCGCAAAACTAGTGGTACAATGAAATACTCTCGTAGAGACGCTAACTTATCGTTAGTCATGTCATACATGGGCACCACTACTTGTCACTGTCGTCACCCTGGCTGGCTCTTCTGGCTTGGCTTGGCTCTCTCATGTTGTCATGTTCACTTATTTGCGTAGGTCCATTTTTGCAAACTCGCGAATCTACAGTAAATAGTAAGTAATACAGTCACTGACGACTGTGACTGAGTGTGACTGACGCAGAAAGCCACCACAACAACATACGTAATATGCAAAAGATATAAGCTCTGCTCTGGGAGACTAGACTGCTGGGCTGATTATGCTGCCAGTGACGTTGATTTTGAGTAATTGGCATTTAAAATGCTCAAACTCTATAGTAGTTTAGTCCTCTAGTCCTTTAAATAGTCTAATATTCTGTATTGTAATGCCTCATAATGTATAATTTTCATTTTCCTTGCACGTTACTACTGACTAATAGTGAAATGACTAACAGCTAAAAAGGACTTGCAATTTGCAAACTTAATGTGTAATGTGCATATAAATTATTAATGTGACCATGTGCTTGTGCGGTGATAAATATGCCACGGTTTGGTTCTGAACGTAAATAGTATGCAAATTCGCAAATGACTTTAAGCTTATGTGCAGCAGCACTCCAGCGAAATACCTTTTTAGGAAAGGAATTTATGGAATAGTAGGGTAAGGATTACGGTTATCGGTGCGGTGGCGGTACCAGACCAATTAAATGGAGTAGCTGCATGCTTAATTGCTTAATTATTGGGCTTTTTGGATTTGCAAATGATTTAGTTTTGTGAATTACAATAAAATTGGA
This sequence comes from Hymenaphorura dentifera, assembly GCA_034699705.1. Lineage (NCBI taxonomy): Eukaryota > Metazoa > Arthropoda > Collembola > Poduromorpha > Onychiuridae > Hymenaphorura > Hymenaphorura dentifera. The sequence goes on along the minus strand of JAQGCM010001504.1, from coordinate 1,237 downwards.
ATGGAAATTGAATATAAAATTCCAACCGAATTTTTTGAAACTTTTCAAAACGTGTCGATCTCGTGTAAGATTGAAACGTGAGAGAAATGAGTATGATTTGGATATCGTTATCGTTGAAGAAAGGAGTCCTTTCTTAGGCCCCTCGTAGCAGTGATTGTCAGTACCCTGATTACGTGTAATCGGATTAGTAATATATATTCAAGTAATCTGCAATCGGTAATAAATTACATTTTTAGGTGAAATTATTAAAGAAATCAAGCAAGTATAATCACGGCAATTTCGTGAAAGTAATCTAAGTAATCTGATTTGATTACTGGATTACTTATCATAGACTCTCTTACTTACACTGAAATTCACGACCCTTTCAGTCGAAGTCAAAGAAAGTAAGAATGCGACAACTGCAAGCTGCCATTTATGGCGACAGAATTTCGACCCGACAGTAGTGCACCGCACAAGTCCCAAGCTCCAACTTTGGGTAAGGGTTCCCTAAGGGACTCTATCTGCAAGTTCCAAGTTCGGGTTCCTGAGTCTGGAACAAGTTCGAGTTCTTGCAGCTTAAACTCTTGGTCGAACCAAGTTATGGGTTCGAAGTGGAACTTGAAACTTGCACCTGCAACTTTCAACCTTCGACATTTTGAGCTGCGCAAATCATGGCAAACTTTTTGTGAAGTTCAACGCAGTTATTCCATCATCATCCCCACTGGAACGTTTGTTCAGTTTCGTTAGTACAATAAGATATTGTGTTTAAATAGCATATCTGATAATACCATAACAAAAATTACTACTTTTGCAATGAAATCCAGTAATGATTACTCAGATCAAGTAATATGTAATTGATTACATCTTATCCGTAAATTAATTAAAGAAATCAACAATGTAATCACTGATTTTTTAATTGGAATCGGTAATCGGTAATTGATTACAAATTATAATGTAATCCAACCATCACTGTTCTGATGCATGACATCATCCTTCATCCAGACTGAATTCTTCCCACACGCAGTCTCTCGTCTACTGCAGGACTTTTGCCTGCCGCAGGACATCACCAGATCGAATTTACTCCCGGTTTGACTCGCGTCCACTGCAGGACGCCAGATTGAACTCCTCCCCTTGGCTGACTCGCGTCTACTGCAGGACATCACCAGATTGAATTCTTCCCCACGCCGACTCGCGGCTACTGCAGGACTCCAGACTGAACTCCTCCCCCACGCCGTCTCTCGAGAGGACTTTGCCTGCC
>JAQGCM010001503.1:0-14991 GCA_034699705.1 Hymenaphorura dentifera | reverse complement strand
TATCGTTGTACAACTCGTAAGCTTACGTCTCAAAAATTTTAGGTCGGACGTAAACCTAAAATTTTAGGTCGACGTAAAAGGTTTTGGTGACTTAAAACCTTATTTTTTAGGTCAATACCTAAAAATAAGGTCACCTTATTTTTACGTCGTGCCAACGATAAATGTCTTATTTCCAATTTCGGACATTGACTTGAAAAAAAACATGAAAAATTTGACAGCTATGATTGAATCAGTGAACTGAACTGGCAATTTTGAACTCCCACTGAGCTCAACGGCTGGCCAGTCTTCAACGGTTTATCAGTCTATCAGGTTATGGAACTCTCTTCGCCCAACGATAATAGCGATGTCCGGCTCCATGGAGTCTTTTGACAAGAAAGTTCGGCAACATATCCTCTCCAAGAGATCGAACGTCTTTTTAGCAACCCAGTGACAATGTTATGATTAATTGATACTAAAAAAACTTGTTCGTCTTAACAAACCATAGGCATGCAAAATCTTCCATTTAGTAAAAAATCACCGAGAAAATGTGCCTCCCAAAATTTTGTCCGTTTTTACGGGATCTTGGTCAGTGACGCGCGAGCGAAGCGAGCACAGCGCCGCAGGCGAAAATTTTGAGATTGCTTAACTACAGGATACATGTTAAAGTTGTTTTTAGCACTGAAATGAACTGAAAAATGGCGTCTTTTGCTTTGGAAAAAACCCTATTTTTTATGTTGTAAATTTTTTTTTAAAAAAATTCTCTTCTTTCCTCTTTCTATCCCTTTCCTTCTTTCTCTTCCTCCCTCTTCCTTTTCTTTTTTTTCTCCTCCTTAAATTTTTTTTTTTGGCGATTTCGCCTCGGAACCTAGTTACTTGGTTACGGAAGATTTTGCATGCCTAGACCCAATCCTAGCAGGACGTATAAATGTAAATATTTACCTACTTAATTATCAGTTCTTATAATAGCTTTAGCATGATCTGATTCTGAAAAAATCGTTATATGTCTTCGGATATTATGTTATGTATCACAATCATGGTAATAAACAAAATCAATCAATCAATCAAAAAATAGCAAAGAAATTTATGCTTAGTAAATGTGTTATTTGCAACGTGCTTAAAATTTTGCATATTTTTTATGTTGAAAAATTATCAAAAACCCCAGTTTGGAGTCCGTTGATTAGTGATAAAAATCTATCCAGGTATTCGCGGAATTTGTCAACTACTTCTTCATTGGCTTCTCTATAAACTTATACAAATGCTGGTTAGTGATTGATGAACTTACGTCAAAATTGAACTATTTCGAAAGAGTGCCACAAGATGCTGCTACAACAAGAGCATTGGAAAATTGGAATTTAATGCTTTTGACTTAATTTATTGTTTGATGGTCAAGTAAACGTGAAACGAGTTTGAGTGGTTGGCATTGAATTTGACAATCAATGTCCTGTCAAATGTGAGCAATAAAATTTCAATTTTACTCAAACTTTAACTTTACTGGGGCCATCACACGTGGTAAATGAGCTTCTTTCGAGTGACAATTTGTTGAATTGGATAAAGAAAAATACTCTTCCGTTCCGATCAACCTACCCTTACTAGCAAACAAGACGAACCACAATAACAACATGAAATGAACTTGGTTTGATGGCCTACTTGGAAATTGGCTCGGAGTTAAGTAGTCGGAGTAGCTTTACAGTAATTAAAAAATAATTTCAACAATGAAATCTCTGCACAGTACCATGCAGTACCTGTGCGATGTCATTTGTCCTTTTCGTGATGATTTAAGGTGATCCACTTGAAGCAGCTCAATCGCATTGAGCAGTCAAGTGTTGTAATAAAGTAAATATTACCCGCATTGAGAAAAATACAATTTATTAGTATTACAATTCAACTATTCATTGACTCATCAAAAGAATTTGTTGGCACAGCACAACACAACAAACTCATTAGCTCAATTAACTAAGGGAGTTCATTCGAGTGTAATTGTTGCAGTGGCTGTGCCGCGCTGTGCGGTTTGTCTTGAATGGGAACTTATGATTTTTTTTATTGCATGCTGATAATTGCACACATCTCCGCCTGTAATTCAAGGTCCCATAGGAAAAGATACTCACTAAGGCATTTGAATTAATTATTTGTTATTGAACCAATTTCGATCATATCATATCACATTAGCACTTGGCACAGCACTACTCGTCGTCTGGGTCGACAACAATAACACACAACAGTGCAGTGCAAGAGTGATGAATGCATGCATAAAACATGCTTTTTCAAAGTCATGTTTATGCCCCAATTTACAAAGCACAATGAATTGAACCTTAATCATTTGAATGAGTCATTTTAATTACTTTCAGTTTCAAGGAACAGCATTTGGATCTTGTCTTACAAAATTATTAACAAGTGCTTTGCAAGTCGCTTTATAACACTCAGCTTTGCAATGATAACATCAAAAATATTCAGTTCAATTTATTATTTATTGACTCATAGTGATTACGTATTCATGATTGGCTATGATTTTGTGCATAGAGTCACAGTCACAGTCACACCCTTCAATTCATTGTGAACTTAGCTTAAACGCCTTTCTTCAGGCTCGGCTGAGTCCTCCTCCAATTTAATGACATTTACCAAATGATAGTTTGCAGTCCACATGCAACTTTAACGAATCTTTGATTTTGTTCTTGCCTGCAATTCAACATTGATTGCAACTTTGCAACTGAGAGCTGCAGAGTAGATCAGATGAATTTGACTTTGAATCTATTATCTAGTTGTGTTGAACTTTGTAAAAAAAAATGAATGGATGAATTGAATCCATGTAAATATAACTTTGAGCCAGCCAGTAATCTTGTAGTTGTACCACGATGTTACGATTAGTCGATTAGTAGTATTGTACTCCGTATACTTTAGGCTAAGATCAGGGTACTTTTGCAACAGTAGTCATGCAAAAGCATGACCAAGAAGCTAAGGCAGCGACAGCAATTATAGATTGAGAGTTTGATAATCTTGTGAGAAGGTTACGTTACATTATAACAGCATCAATGCACGATTAAGCACTAACTAGTTGCCTTAAGTTACCACTCTGCCTGCAGCCACTTCAATTTATTGCACAAAATATTGTAAAATGACATTTGAGCTCAAAATTAGCACCGCAGTTCAAGAAAGAACAAAACTGAATTGTCCAGCTAAGCATGCTTTATTTATTTGCAGCTTGTCAAAAGATCTCTCTCAAGGAAATTGTTAAGTAATTCAAAATATTTGCAAATATTTGCCGAGATTTTTTTATAGATCGATTTATTCATTTAATAGCAAAATATGCTTTGAACCATTTGGCCCAGAGAGTTTAATTGCTGACAACCATATTTGGTTTTGAACAAAGTTACCGCTGGGACGCCGTAAGTAAGAACGCCTTGCTATGCTTACATTTAAATCATTACGCAATGCAAATGCAACCATCCGATTGCCAGACAATTGTTTAGTATGAACTCCTTGTTTTGCCAGGCTAATGTTATTTGAATCATAGTGCAAAGCAATTAACCACATGTGGCGAATTCTATTTAGGTTCACTTGTTTGGGCTACACAGCTTGGGACACTTTGTGCTTGGGAGCAAAACGCCTAGTGCTGAGCTATGCAACAATTGTTTTTCGATCCACGTGTAGGATGTTGCGACACTTTTGCTTCAAAAGATGCATTGAACAAGGTCTGCTGAATTGGACAGGTCATCGCTTTAAACGAATATCAAGATGCTGACTGATTTGAGAATTTGGGATCATTTGGTCAGATTTGGCTCTCGAATATTGACAACAATCTGACCAAATCAAATAGGAAATGGCAGCAATGAGGCTCGCAAAAATTCCTAGTGTTATTCCTATTTGTGATGAATGCAAACTACCGTCTGAAGTGAAGTGATCTGTTTTGTATTGTCTGCAAGTGACAGGTGATGGCAGATGTCAAACGCTTTCCTTGTTTGTGTTGAGTTGCCCAAATTAGTAAAGAATTGTTTCTGAGTCTGATTAACGATTGATGACGCAAACCCTGCCAATAGCTGTCGGATCCCAAGATATCCTCTCATGCATTGTATTGTTCTGCTCCTGAATGCTCAGGAGGAAAAGTTGAATACAAAGTGTCAAATTTGGCCCAAATGACCCACATGTCCAAGCCTGATGAGCTCCCTTCTCAATTTCGCCGACAAGAATTTACGAGTTCATTCTCAGTTATTATGAAATAGTACCTCAGCATTTATCGAGGAAAATAAAAAAAACTGCGGGATATCACATTTGGTGATAAATATCTTCACGATATTCGACTGTGTGGTTTCTTCTGCAATTTGGTATCAGTAATTTTGGGAAGCCGATCTCACAATTTGCAACCATAAGCATAATGATCGCCATTAATTGCGAGGAAATGACAACAATGAAACTTGCCACGCTAAATTCAATGCATCAAAAATTAGATTCTTGTTAACTCTACTGACTTTTTCCATCGCATTGCACCGTTGCTTTCTCCGGCTTTCTTTTGCATGGATTCAGCCAGGTGGGTGGGTGAGACTTGAGAGCAATAGTAAAAACTCGGGACTTTCATGGGAAATCATCAAGCACACACATTCGATTGTGTTGTTTGTTCATTAATTTGCAGCAAACTCTTATCGCATTCACACCTACGCAAGAACCTACTACATGATTGATCCAGTTGCAATAATTAAACTAAAAAAATGCACAAAGTCCACAGACTGCCTTATGAATTCAGTCAAATTATACGTCTAAGAATGCATTGCACGGCGATGACTGAGTTTTGCTCTAAATCTAAATCAATCAAGTCAAACATCTGATTTGATTAGAACCTCTACCAACCACTTGATGTGAGAAATAATAAGTCATGAGCCTCAGAGTTCAGATATTTCGCATGGTAGGAGTGGGCAGTAGGAGTCAGCCAGGCCGGGAGTACTAAATATTAAATATTAAGAACCAGACTTATTGGACTTGGTTGGACTAAGGACTCCAAGACCAAGAACGTTGTAAACGTAATCCAACTTGTTAGCAGAAAAGTGAAAGGAGTGTTTGGAATTAAAAGTGAAGGAGTTCAAAACACTATTTTTTTATATATATTAATCTTGTTAATATACACAAATATCATGTGAATGAATAGGATGAGGTGATTCGCAATCGCAATTCGTATTACGCGTACATACACTTGAACAAAAAGTCCTTGCTGCCTTTTAATGTACGCCCTTCTAGGCTACCATATATAAACGAAGTTCTTGAGCTCACATCCCCATCAGTCACAAATTACAGGTCAAACCTTTAAGTCCCAATCCAATTATTCTATCTTATCCCATTCTTCTTCTGCTAAGACCGGGCGTCGTCATCAAGTCTAATCTTTCAATATGTTGTCGAAGGTGAGTTTACACAGTTCGCCTCACCCGAGTCCCATTACAATTAGCTAATTCATCTGGTTCAGCTTAAATTTTGACTGCTCTTTAATGGTTTCCTCAGATCGTTTTTCTCACCACTCTTATCGCGGCCGCAAACGCTGGAGTAGTCAACTATTTGGCTGACCCACACGTCGGAGCCCAAGCCGAACATACTGTTCGCGGATTTGGTGGCACCATTTCCTCACAGTCCAAGGTTTTTAACCATCAACCAAAAATTAAACTAAACATTATTTTGTTAGTTTAAAATCTCCAGAAATGTAAACATCTGTTTTACCGCAGGCTGTCGACTCTCCATTCTCATCGGTTCGCAAGACCGATACCCGGGTTACAAACAATGCCTTCTACGCTGCCCCAGCAGTAGCAGCAGTTCCAGCTTATGCCGCTGCCCCTGTTGCAGTTGCCCACCCCGGATACGCCGCCCCAGTGGCAGTTGCCCACCCCGGATACGCCGCCCCAGCTCTTCATGCCAGCTACGCCGCCCCAGCTCTTCACGCCGGCTACGCCGCCCCAGCTCTTCACGCCGGCTACGCCGCTCCAGCTCTTCACGCCGGCTACGCCGCTCCAATTGCCGCAGCTCCAGCCGCCGTGGCTTATTCTAGCAAAACTATTTCCGCTGGTCCAGCAGTAGCCACCCACGTGGCCCCCGCCGCATATGCCGCCCACGTGGCCCCCGCTACATACGCCGCCCCCTTGGCCCCGGCCGCATATGCCGCTCCCCTCGGTAAAGTCCATGCTGCCCCAGCCGGTCTTTTGGGAGTTGCCTATTCCGCGGTATCCCCGGCAGTCGCCACCCTCAACTTTAACGGATACGGAATCTCATACGGATATTAAATAACTTGGTAGAATTTGTTTCAACACCTTTTAGGTGTTTCCGTTCAACTCCAAAATTAGTCTTGGCCTTTGTTTCTTTCCGTCGATACTAATGCATATCCCATGACTTTCCAGAAATAGCTCTTGAACTTGTATTTTTTGATACATTTTCTTCCGGACCTCCTCTTTGTTTTCCATGTTCCGTACACTGAAACCTGTCATTTTGATATGAGTCTTATTTATTGAAATAAATGATGAATTATTATATGGGGTGGGTTTTTTATTTGGAATGAATGAGGAGTATGCTTTAATGCTATGTTTCAGTTATTTAACTTGTGTATTAGCACACACGATTCGTATTTGATAAGTTTGAGCTCCCCAAATCGACAATTTTTTAAAACTCCCTCAAGTACGAAAAATTTCAATCATGTTTCAGTTAACAGTAGGACAAAATAATCTACAAAGCATAATAATATTATGTTTTGCTCATTTGCTAATTTCAATTTCTGTGCATCGATGTAGCAACCTAGCAACCGCTACGGACATATTTGTTTACTCCAAACAAACTGCATAATTTCTTCTTTTTTTGTGAGTATTATGCTGCGAAACGGTTGACAATTCTTACGTCGTCAACTGCTTGAAATACCCGACTAATTGCAGAAAAGAAATATTGGTTGATTTAGGAGGCACGAAAGTATCTCTTAAAAAATTCAACGTACATTTTGTGGGTAAAAATTTCAAAGGCACCTTACGTTGTTGGCTTTTTCGTCAAAAACCGTTGCATGGCAATTTTGATTTTGACCAGACCAATAAGCATTATTGCGTTCAGTAATTTTAGAATTAATTAAAATTAAAATAACGGGCGGGTGGGGGGAAAGGGGATATGAACGTGTGCAATCTACTCAAGTTCAAGTCAAAACTACTCCAAGAAAATTCTAGAACCACCGTCCATCTATTTCCTGGTGATTCGGATATCCAAAATTAAGCTTTGGAATTTAATCGTTTCCAAAATATCTGAGGTGAAGGAGCAATTTCTACAACTTCCAGGTGATTACTTGATTTATTCATGATTCTATCAGAAATAGGAAATGTGCTAAAAACTGAATAATCTATACAGGTAATTCGAAGGTGCCAAACCATGACGTCCCAACTAGCTGTGCCAGCATTTCTCGACCAATTTATCAAAGTATTTCATTTCATAGCTCAACTCTTGCGTTTTAAGAAGATTAGCAGAATTTGCTTGTAGCCGACATCCTGCGATGCGATGAAAATGTCGACAGGGAAAAAAGTACAAAAGTTCGAAGAAAACCCTATACTCGACTCATCACATAGAAGAAAGCTAAAAATGAGATGTTCAACAGCAGGGGCAGGACTTATAGAATGGAAGCTGAAATTAATTTTGAATGCAAGTAAGCAATATCCATAAATACAATATTATTTTTGAATAATGTGAACTAAGTTGACTCGCATCAAAAACCGGAGCTTCTGGAAGTGAAGACGTGCAGGATGAGTTCGATGAAGAGCTTGAGTAATCTTACATCTATAGGGGATTTAGGGAGAGTTGACTGGTGTGGTGAGTAAATTTTTTGAGCACTAAGAAATGTTTTTACAAATGAAATTTGACTTCACCAATCAGTATTCAGTATATACCGACACGATTGATCATTCAGCAAAGCCAAGGACATTTCGGACATCCATGCCCATTTAGGCCTCTAATTAAGCCTCTGTCGACCTTCGACCTGCCATGAAAGATCACTCCTTTGTAATTTATCAGATATATAAATATCAAAAGTTGTAATGAAACATTGCGTGCCAATTTTTGCATTTATCTGGTCTGTCAAAATTGTCATGCCAATTGTTTTTGGGCAAAATGTCAACAACCAAATGTTCCCAAACAACCGCCGTAGAAATTAACTCCTTAAAATGTCCTTTTAATTTTTCAAGAGGTACTAATAGAACCTTGACCGACATAGAAAAACGAATACTTGTTGATAAACGTTGGAAATACACGAATTTCTCAAGCCCGCATCAAATCACACTTTGTACAAAGGTCAGATTGTACTTATCCTTCCCCTACAATGGAACAAGTAAATCCAATCGGACAAGGTTGTCCAATCGAAGAAGGAAGTCCAACGGAACAAACTGATCCCTGCGAAAATACTTGTCCAGACGGTTGCCCTCCGGGCGACGACCCTCCCGACGGGCCTCCCAATGCTTGGCAAATACATCGCCCACCGCTCAAAATCATCGAGATTCCAAGATGTGAGGACTCTGTCAGAGTGTCTAACAATTACGATCAGAGTCGTACTCGTCCCAGTGACATCGAGGAGTGGTGTCTCCGTCGAAAATTCATGCGCTACATCGTAGCTTACAAGTCTGATGCTTTGTTTCGCTGTGTTGCGAAAGGTATGACTTTAACTAATATAAACTTTGACCATGTGAAGACTCGCGTCATCAATCATTTGAAGCTCCATCGCCAAAAATATGAAAAGGTATTAAGAAAAAATCTCAATTAGTTAAACAAAACAATTAATTCTATTAATTCTGTCTAAATTCTAGCGAGTGAACTTGATGTATGCTCATGAACAGAGCAAATCTCCTACTTGGCAACTTTCGAAACGTCTTGATGAACTGGCTCCGTACTATAAAGAACTTGTTGGGGTACAATTTTACAATTTATTAATTAAATGAGTAAACAAAATAAAAATTTTATTAAATTTTGCAAATTGTATCGATCTCAGTCGACACCCGATCCTTGGAATATTTATATATGTCGTTTGAAAAATACACCAAATGGTGGGAGCTTGCTTGACGTCGAGATCATTGCGAAACTTTTCCGGTAAGACTTTACTTTACTTTGAATACGAACTTGATGAATGAATTAGAAAAAATTGCAAATCTAAAAACAATGTGCCATCTGAATGATAGTTGCAAGATTAGCGTTTATCGCGATCTTGTCTGTGCGCCTCTTGTGTTTGGAACAAATTATGCGGTTCCACCCAAATATGAAGTGTCGCTCTTGTCTCTTTTTGGAGCTTCTCACTACGACTTACTTATTCCTGGAGACAAGATACAGTTTTTCCTAGGAGTGGTACAATGTATGTTTTCTTGTTTTTTATTCACATTTTTAAATTAAAGTCAAACTTTAGATATGCTAAACTCATAAAATTTCATTCTAGCCCATATTTACGGAGTACTCTACGAACAGTCCTTGGGAATTGTCGGTGCTGTCGAGGACTCCATGGTTATGCAAGAACAACGTCGGGGCGGACCGTCTAATCGTTGGTTGCTTAGGTTGCTTAGGTCTGTATGAGAACAGAAATTCATGGAGAACTAATACTAATATTTTACTCGCGTCGTAAAAGCATATAATTTAATTTGTGTTGAATGTTTGCAGAGGTGAGAATAGAAACCTGCTACCGTCATCCAACTTGCCTCCATCAGTTCAGGGATGTTTGGATCCATTCCAAGTGCGGAATACTTTCTTTTGCCCAATGCGCGATGAACGACAACGGAATGAGCGAAGTAATCCTGGTCGTAGTCGTGGTTGGGTTTGGCGTTGGGGTCGTGACTGTGACCGTGGTCGCGGTCGTGGTCACGATCGCGGGCGTGGTCGTGGTGGTATTGGTAGTGGTCGTGGACGGTACTATCGGTACATGGTGGACACTAACGAAATGCCCCCCAATTATTCATATCCTGAAGGTCACTTTGTCACCGATTACCATCTATCACCGCCACCTTCCAGGAACTTGATGCCAGAGGAAGGATACTCTTTCAAGGAATTCATGGAATTGGTCGGAAAACGTGAAGAAAATGAAGCCGAAGTTGTGTTGAAATCTAGCTCGGAATGTCCAGAGCCGCCCAGCTCTATCCCTGATTTGGGGTCCGACGCTTAAATTTTAATCATCTCCAATTAAATACAACTCTACGAAATTCAAAAATCAAATTCATCTCTCACTTTAAAAAATCTACATGACGTTATGAACAAAAAAGTTTATTGTAATATTTAGCACGGCAGAGTGCTACCGAACTTGAATGAAAATGAATGAATGTATGGAATGAGAAATAAAAAATCAATTTGAAATATAAATCCTTTAATCAAGTAATTTTTTAATCAAAACACGATTGTCTCCATTTAGTTTACAGTCTACACGCACAAATAGGGCAGTGCAATTTTAATCATCAGGAATCAGAATTAGGATTTGTGACGAATGGGAAAATTACAAAATTAAAATGGTTTGCATTCTAATTCGAAATTAAAGTGCCGATAGAAAAAATCGAGTTTAATTTAGTTTTTATTCAAGTAATGTTGTAGATTTGACCTTCGATAATTACAAGAGCACATGCACTTTTATAGTTAGTGATCAAAATGATCCATAAATTCCTTATCGGCTAAACCGCTTAAATACTAATTCTAACATGAAGGCAATGCTGCTTATGACAAGATTTAAAACAAGTATGCCAAAAGTTCCAGTCAAACTCGACATTGGCAAAGGTTTCTGAAATGCCGAAGTTTCTTTCAAAACTTGTTCTATTTTCAATTTGATTGGATTGTGCTCTTGTTTTCTAAGCCAATTAGCACCGTCTATTTTACCTTTTAGCCAATCCTCTTGCAACCATTGCTCATACAATCCTGTCTCTAACCTTGCTAACATTATTCTGTCAAAATCATGTCTAAGGGGTGACCCTTTTCTAAACAACCAAATATTGCTCACAGATAAATCCGTGTCTTTTGATCTGACAAAAAAATCATTCTTTCGATGTGGATATAGGGTAGCATTAGTGCTAATAGTGTAGTCTGCTGTAAATTGATAGTCCAGACAAGCGGCTCGACTCATTAGCCCAGCTGCTAAAATACAATCCCTTGAAGAATTTACAAGAATAACGTTTTTCATCAATCGTTTGTACATTGGCTGAGGTGATGAAATTGCAGCCGCATAAGCAATTCCACCATAATACCTGAAATAAATTGTGTACCCAGCCAGGCTCAGGTCAAAGTGAGTTCTTGGGACATCTTCCTTGTCAAGAAACGTTAAGAATGAAACCAATTTGGAGCGATAGCCGGTCCCGATTACTAGGCTAAATAAAGTCCAAAACATGAGAAGGGACCTCAACCGATTTCCTGTCCAAGTGTGAACTGTTCTAGCAGATTGTTCCAGCACGATTTGGAAAGTAGTGTCAAAAGCTTCTACAATTCTTTGACTCAAATCACTCTTAGATTGCCTTTTACGAGCAATGACAAACACGGGTATTATTAAGGCCATTGTTATGATGGCAAGAATCCAAACAGTGCTGTCGAGTGGCCAAAACACAGACGTCCAGCTTGTTCTCGTCGATGGGGATCGAATGTAGAAAACTCTAGAGTACCAAGAGACACTTATCGAAGGGTCAACGATATGGTGGCGATCAACCGAAAATCCAGAGCAAAGCCCAATGTCGGCGTCTCGATTAAAAACATCACCAACGACTCCTTTCCATTTTCCATCCTTGGGATCTTTAGAGCCCGTAGTACCACCACTTCCGTAATCCATGCTAAATGTAAAATTGTACTGTTTGGCAGCATTTTTCAGCACATGAAAACAAATTCCACCATTCCATTTTCGTTTCCCTTTTTTGGTGGTAATGAATCTTGCGACGGAAGGTTCTTGGGGAGTTCTTGCTCGGAAGAATTTGTTTTTTAAAATTGCACGGCATTCTCTGCTAAAAACATTTCTAGGCTCTGCTTCATTTTCACAATAGTTGACAAGTTGCATATTTTGTTCTCGAATTATTCCATGTTTGTAGCGAATATCTTCTGCAAATGAGTCATGAGCAAATTCTTTGATAATTTCCAGTTGACCGATGTAGAAGAAATGGTCATTTGAAGGTCGTCCTAACTTTTTCAACAAAATCGAATTTGTCATTAAACGGGCGGATTCCACACTCGTAGGATAGATGAAAATGCTCATACAATTAGCACTGAAATGGAATACGCCAAAGGCAAGTGAGGTCAAAATGTCTTTGGTTTGAAGTTCACGATTAAAAAATGACGAATCGTTCCTAGCCACATCTTCGTCAGTTTTCGTGATGACAATTGGAAATTTTGGCGCTTTGTGGAAGCCAATTTCAGGATCAGCTAAAGTATTTGTCAACTTATTCGTCTGGGTAAGGAAGACATGGTTTAAGCAGACTAAAGCGTCCGGAAACGTTTTAATGGAATGGAGAGTTAGCTGTTGGGCGAGTTTAATTGTTGATGAATCTTGATAATCAAAATCTGTTCCAATGGAGTCTTGATTCACACTGCATTTTGTAAAACAGGCAATGTTCAATAAAAGTGTGAAACGAACAACACAAGAGGACCGATCCATTTTTTTCTGCAAAACAAGTCCAACTTCGAAAGAATGAAGTTTCGATTTTCCTGTACGACAGGATTCTTTATACACAAAATTATGTTAAACTTTCTATTTATACTCTCAAAATGCTAGTTTGTATTGTTTGTAATTTTTATTCCGAGAACACCTGAACTGAATTGATGTGGCTTTTGATGCTCTAATAGCGAGTATGGTGTTCGTCTGGTGTTCTGCAAATTACTGCAAAATATTGCACAGCCAAGTGTCCGCCCCACTAACGAAAAATATTTCAAATGTCTATCATCAAATTTGATTAAAATCGGACAAACATCAAACTAGTCTGCATTCACCTGTCCCTTTGCAATTGAATCAATTGAATTTACTAGCCATTTTGGTCGTTCATTTTGAAGTATGACTGACTTATTGTTTACTTTTGTAATCGCATGTTGAAACGTCGAAAGTAGCAACCAAATAATGCATATTGAAAATATGTTTAAGGGTTAAAAATAAGAAAACCAATTCAACAGCGGATTTCGGGATTCGGAATATGGCGAAATTGTCCCCTCTATGGAATTCACACAATCTCGAATCACTTCACGTCACTAAACGTGAGTGGCGGTTTTCTAATCTCTGCATACATAATATATTGGATTCAAGCTCCCAAACTTAACACGAAACGACGAATCTTATGATCTGCAAATAAAGAATAGGTCCTCCGAACAAGGCTGACTAGACATCACAGGAATACATACACAAAATCTGATCATGAGCTCGATAGCTCAATATTTCTAGCTAGTGATTTTGACATATCAGATGAGCCAAAATTCCTGGTATTGCCAGCTAAGAAAATGATTTCTTTAGCCATTTAAGCGTACTAGACCTATTCAAGTTAAAAATATTGATTTTTTTCAAATTCATTCCTAGATTAGAAACTATACAAAAACTGTAGCATTAAAATGTACACAAAATGTTGCTTCCGGGTTGCATTGCGACTTTCTTCTCTTTCCAAATTCTAAGTGTAACTGTCACTTATCATGAAAAAAATTGGAATGATCAAACACCATCCAGCTGCAATAGTAAAAGCCATACTAATGCATGCTTATTTTTAGAAAAGGCTGACACAGATTTGCCATTTTGATTGTCAGCGACATTATTCATTTTTGTCGACAAGTTTTTTGCATCCATCCTAAATCCTATGTAAATCTTTGCAAGGATCTTAACATTTTGCGATTGCATACATTTTCCAGACAGTATTGGAGAGCAGTACGAAAATAAGTTTTTGCCGAAATGCCGAAAATCGGCAAACACAATTCGATACTAACTCCAACTCGTACTGTCGTACTCGACTCTCACTCTCGTTTCGAGTCTCCTCGAGACTGCTTGGCAGACAATTTTTATGGGCTGGCAAAAGTGAATCTTGTTGCTGTTGCTACTCGGATTACTCGGATAGAAATGTAAATCTTGAGTGCGGCGCGAAGCCCTTAAGCTTTTAAAGCAAAATTATTTTTTCATAGACTTAGAATCATTTTTGAAATTTAAAATACTTAATTCGACTATTTCCAGAATTATAAACAAAAAGGGACACGTGCGTGCAGTGCACCCGTGTACGTTTTCGTTGTTTTGAGTTTGACTTGGTTGTGAGTGTGACTGCTTAACCTGAACAGACAGACACAGTAGGATAGGATAGGTATTGCGATTGCGATTGTATTGATTGTGAAACGATGAATCTCAAATACTGAAAGTATTAGGCAGGAATAAATTAATAAATTAGGAATTAATTAGTAATTATGCAAAAGAAGGGAGTTGGATTGTTAGGCGGGGGTGGGGCCGGAAGTAGTGGCGGAAGCAGCACTTCAAGTTCATTAAATAATTCAAATAGACTGAAATCTGCAAACAAAAGATATTTATGTCTCATCATTAGCTTTATATTTTTACTCACCCTCAGCTTTATTTTCATAGCTTGGAACTTACTCTGTGACATTGACTCTGAGTCTACACTTAAATTTGAAACGTCAGATGCGGTAAGAATATAACAAATTAATAAATTATACTTTTCTAATCGTGGATTGATTTCTTTTGAATTTGGAAATTATTAATTAATATTCTTGGTCTGATGTTGTTGTCTGTTTTTATAGGAAATTGTCAATAGATCTTCCGACTCGATAAGACTTCCGAGACATTCAGTCGAAATCTATTATGAAGTTTTATGTCCAGATTCCAAATATTTTATCTTGAATCAATTGATACCAGTGTATAGGAAGTTCAGCAGATACATTCATCCTATTCTTATTCCGTACGGAAAAGCATTTGTAAGTCAAACTTACGGCCGTATTCCGACCGAAACTTAAAATGGCGACTTAAGTCAGACTTGGTCAAGTCTGACTTAAGCCTCGACTTCATAATGGGGTCAACGACTTAAGTCGGAGGTGGGAATTATGAAATCGGAACTTAAGTCA
>JAQGCM010001502.1:0-15010 GCA_034699705.1 Hymenaphorura dentifera | reverse complement strand
AATGTTGTCATGAATATTTTGGTTAATCCTTCTTGCATCTCACCATCAATTTGCGACCATTCCGAAGCTGATCCGATGTTTCAGTGAATTGCAATTATTTGGCAAATACCGGGACATCATTAAGGACCACCCTGTACATTCGTCAACAAGAAGTTTTAGAATTCTTTCGGATCTTAATTTTCTCGATAACGGGAGACACGAAATATCCGCCGAGATAATTTGTTGTATTTTCGCAACAGGGTTCAACCTTGGCTACAACTTATCTTCTGCCATCCATTTCGAATCTCACCGTACAAAAATTTACAGATTCATAATTAGGCAACCAAGAACCCGGGCTATTGATATCCCCTGGAAAAGGTGTACTGCGAACTTACCTGAGCGTGGGTGCTGAACTTGTGACAGAAGGATTTCTAGAGGAATGGAAAGGCAAAGTTCATTTGTATGTGTGGTGTGCGAAGACGAAGAGAGTTAGGTTGGGAGCTCTGCTCAAAGCCGAATGATTCAATTAGCTCCGTGTGAAAATTAATAGATTCTGTTTTCACGGCTTTCTAAGCTCATTACTTGGAGGAAAGGAGGAATCTTGGAAAGTGCATGGAGTTAGAGTGTGGGTGAAGTAAGTGGAGAAAGGAGGATGTAGCATTTAAGAGCTATTAGAATGGAAAGCATGGACGATCAGTATCTCAAGGGGTTGACACTTCCCGGTGTTGCATGCATACACCGAACGTCTTCTGATACTTCTTTTCTTGGCCCAACGATTTGCAATTCCATTGCCACACCAAAAACCTACAACCCTTTCCGTTCCACTTCCCTTCCATACCTCCCCACCATATGTTCTCTGAAGGACATTTCCATAAGGAATTCCATGTGAGTCCTGTGTCACTCTCAAGTTTAGAGGGAAACGAAGATTGTCTCTATTTCTCTCGTCACCTACCTTCTGAGCCTGAGTCACCCATTAGCCTAAAACCTTGTGTCCTTCTCCAAGTTAGAAATGCATACGGAGCAAAAACCAAACATTGAGTCTTTTTGTCTTCTTGTCCAGTCGTCCCATATTCCTGCTCTGTTATTTGAAAGCGTCCCAAGCGCTTCCTTGAGTTCCCTTACAACCTACGTCGACAATCTTCCAGCTCTTTTAGCTGAGCCGAGTCATTGCATGGTCCCCAAGGCACTACTTTGCGTTTCAACGTAATACTCACGAACTGTGACTATAAATCTACCCCTTTCCTTCCTCCACAGCCAAGGTGATTTTGCCCTTAACCTACATCGCATTGTGCTAGAAAGAATTCAATCTTTAGATTCCGACTATTTGGCGCAATTACAATGAGTACAATGAGTTTTAGTGCTAATTGGATTAAAATCTCTAGAAAAAGTTTCGATTTGATTGTTCCCAGGTACACATACAAACTGACCAGCTTTGAAAAAGTCCAATTTAGCTGCCCTAAAAAAAAGCTGTAAGCAAATTTTTGATTTTTTGATGATGTCTGAATTGCATCCCAAAATCTGAAAACCTGCTCCACAAACTTGGTTGCTGAATCAGGTCAAACTGGGAAAATGCATTGGAATATATAGAAAGAGAAATCCTAAAATGATTGTTTTTTAACGAATTGAGCTTGTTTATTCCGATAAGAGCATTGAAATTGTGGAATATTCTCAGAGTTGAACAAGCCCGTGGTCCTTATACAATACTTCTGCGATATTCCCGCATTGGATTTCCATACGCATTTCCACCATTCTTTGATAGACTCATGATGCCGGAGGGAACCTCGGCATGTGTACATAATGAGAAAACTGCCAAGGAAGCAACACTCTGTTGTAAATTTGTGGATCTCCTCAAGTTATGGATTGGAAGGAAGAGAAGAATATCAGAGATTGCATCCTTACTTAAATTTTGGTGAAACATATTTTTCTATTGACATATTTATTCGAATAGGAGTATGGAGTCGGAGAGATAGGAAATGTCTCTACGGGGTTGACAGAGAGAGGGAATATTTTCATTCATACGTTCGTGGTGTTGGTGTGGTGTACGTGTTGTGATTCCTTTCTTATTTATTTCCCACTGCACTGCACTACACTCGCACTCCTCCAATTGTTGGCTGAAATCTAAAACTGCTTTCCGTCGTTTCTTTAAGGAAAAGTAAGTTGTTGCTGCCCGTATACAATTTTCTCTCACGAGGGAAGTCTCCTGGCTGCAACACACGGCCGGCGGCCTGGGTAGTGATATTCCCCACGCTCTTTAATACAGGAAATTTCGATTTTTGAAAGTCGTGAAATGCTTCAGGCATTCTTCAAAATGGCTTAATCTTTGGGAAAGATCTTTCTATGAAAAAAATATCCAGAAGAATTCTGCGTCTTGCACCGGGAAGACCTCCCTAGTCAACGAAATAGGAATCCTTATCAACAGCGTCGAATTTCAAGATCACAAACATGAATTTCATCTGCCCTTTGAGTGTGACATTTTATGCGTATAACCATCTGCAAGTGTTTCTTTTATGATGATAATTATTTTTATTTCTTGCTATGTGTATTGGGTCATTTCTGGCATTTCAGATCAATGGCGGTGCGGTGGTACGTATTAGTCGAAGAATAAATATTAAGACTAATGCAATTTTTTTGCCCCAAGACCTCTCCAGAGCAGGTTGAAATTGAAATTTCGATAAATCTGCGGTTCTAATATTCGATTGGGGGAATACATGTCGATATGGAGTCCCAGTTCTTAGTTCGGAAAGCAATGTCAATGTGTTCGGTAGATTGAAAAGGTAGCCTTCCTCTCTGAGGGCTTTCCCTTTTCCCCAGCCGTCCATTCAATGAGGCTGGGTTTCAGAGAGAACAAAGTTTCCAAAAATTTGAAAGGAATTAAGAATACTTAGCATTGAGTTCAATATAAAACTTTCCATTCACATCCTCTTATTTGAAATCATTGGATCCCGTTATCCCATGATTACCCGACTGGAGTTGGAGCTCACTTCAGTTTCCGAATTTTAATCTCAAAATTAGTATTAGTCTATAATTACTCGGGGATTATCAGAATAACGGAACAGCAAGCACACGACCCGACCTCACGAATTCATTAATGGAGAAAATTCCACAACTCTGTCCAGACTAGCATTTGTAATTGGTGGAAAAAATAGTCCACGCATGTAAGCGTCATTGCTGGGCTAATAAGTCTGGACTTGATTTTGTCCTTGAGCCTCAAAATATTTCAAAGAGAACAAAAGATCACGATTATAATTGTTAGGGTAATGAACTCTTCTAGTAGTCTGGTCTGGATTGAAGGGACAATCTATGAATGAGCCTTGCTTGCTTGCGCTGAGACTACGTAAGGGATAGGCTTCTATTTTCCGAGGTTTTATGGTGTTTGCTACGATGTGAGCAATAGCAGAGAGTGGATGAAGGAGGAAAGGAACACTGGGTCTTAATGAATGGGAATTCAAAGTTGCTATGAAAGTGTGTTGAGTAGAAACAAATTGAATTAGTTC
The DNA here is from genome assembly GCA_034699705.1 of Hymenaphorura dentifera. Taxonomy (NCBI): domain Eukaryota; kingdom Metazoa; phylum Arthropoda; class Collembola; order Poduromorpha; family Onychiuridae; genus Hymenaphorura; species Hymenaphorura dentifera. The sequence continues at coordinate 11,537 of JAQGCM010001502.1, read as the reverse complement.
TTCTGTGTGTGTTTCGTGTGAAAGTACATCGTCGATGGTTAACGAGTATGGTTGGCTTCCAGGCTTGAAAAGTTCCCTCAGCCTACTTACGTAATTTCCACTCATAACTATAACCTTTAATAATTACATAGTCTGTGCTCCTCACACTCTAGTCCAAGTCCAAGCCCTAACCAACTCCTCGCCAAAACTATTGCAGTACTGCATGTACTACGTCAAACCAGAGGAGAGACACACAGCCAGGGTTTCAATGGAGATGGATGAATTTCCGATTCTATGCAAAGCCAGAGAGTGAGAAAATGATTACGAGTCTAATGGAGAGATGATTGCATTTGAAATATAAGCAAACACCTAATTAGCTTTCCGTGCTCTTGATTGGCTCAACCAAATAGAAAGGTACAAGCCAGCTAATAATAATTCTCCAGCTCTAAATCCTCATTCTACTGATTGATTCTTTATGTTTCTAAAATAATTAATTCAATTATGATTTCTCTCGAAAATCAAAAGAAACCACACAAAATAATTTGTGATTCCTTTCGAGTGCAGATGTGTACTTTAGTACACCTTGCGAACGTGAGAGTTCCACCCTAAATTCATTCCCGGCCATTCTTCCCCGTGAAAATTCTTCCTCGCAAACTTTCTTATACGAAAATGCGTTAAAATTAAATTAGGAAAGTCAACGACACTGAACACTGAACACTATGAAAGAGTCTCGAACAACAAAGTTAGTCGTAATATAAAAATTGAGCCAAGAAAACTGTCCAGCCGTGAAACAGCAATATTCGGGTTCTAATACAGGAAATACACCTGTTCATCTATTAGATCATTGCCAACTCGGGAATATCTGTAGGTCCCAACCTCAAGGTTGTTCTTAATTGGAGGCCTGATACTGCTCTCACTGGTACTAAATACATATTTTCTTTTAGTCACAAAAAAATACGAAATAACCAGTGGAAGTTCACGATTAATCTCAATATTAGAGTATTTTTATATTTATAACCTACGATATTCTATTTACCAAAGGTAAGAATTATTGTGGGGGACGAAATGCCGCGAGGAAGAATTTTCAGGGGAAGAATTTTCGCACAATCATTAACACAATGTCCCCTAAAACCAACAAGTCTTTCTACAGGGCCACTAAATTCTTCAACACGATTGTAACAATTCTTCAGCTCTACCTCCCCAGTCTCCCGCAGCTGTTTCCCAAGTTCAAGTAAAAGTAATTCAAATACTATGGACTAAAAGCGAGGCTTTCTTTAGAGTTTCATGGAGCACAACTGGGGAACAGGAACAGGAGCACGAGCCTTGACTCACTCACCGCGGCCTAAGCTCTCAAATCGAGGGAGTTTCCCTATTTAGTTGTGTCACTCAAGTAATTAGTTTGATGTTATTACAGCTATACAGATTTACGAGGCAGACCCAAAGGGTGTAGTCAGCACAAGCTTTCTTCCTCCAAATAATATAGAAATAGAATTTACTACTACATAATTACTCTACGTGCTCAGCTCTCAGCTCATTCTAGTCAAACGGAACCAATTCTAAACTTCAGAAAAAGTCGTAAAAGAGATCACGTAAGAAATATATTATTTAATGAGGAAGAAAGTTGGAATAAGTCAAACTTTTTGAGACATACTCTATTTCAAATTCTAGGATTAAATCTGCGTCAAGCTGCTGATACTAATTGGACATATTGCCGATACAGCACCAAACTCTAACTAACAACCTCGATTCGGCGTATTTATATTTTTAGCTTGATAAAAAATTAATAAATTAAATTAAGCTAGAAAGTTAGCTTAGAAAATGGGCTTTGAATGAATTCCGTCTGAAGTGTTGCAGTAAAAGTGATTTTGATAAGGAGGCCGGGGTTTCAGTTTCAGTGCAGTGCAGTTGATGGATTTACTGAGAAAAAACCCACTGTAACTCCTCTCAAGCGACTTTTGAGGTTGAGGTCTTTGCCAGGGAAAGTTTTCCAGACGTGCTTTCGGTCACAATCTACTTTGCCATATTTGATTTTAATAATATTTTTAATTAATGCTTATTATTTAATATTATTGCGACCTGAAAAGTTAGTTTAGCTAAAGGTGACTTATGGAAATACGTATCAAGGGCTAGTAGTTGGCACAACTCGTGATTTTGCGCGTACAGTCTGATACAATCTTCAATCTCAAATCTTAAGGATTAAAATGCTGGGATGGTTGCTCAGCTCTGAATTGATGTGAAATTTGAAAGGACAAATTAAATAGTAGTTGAGGTGAGTGCATGTTCTTGGGAAATTCCCAAAGAAGTTTGTTCCTGTTTCCATTTCCCATTGTGAATCGCACGATACCCGGAGACTGAGGAAAACAAGTTTGGGAATCATCGTCGTCGTCGTCGCCGTCGTCCTGGCCAATAGCTCTGCCGCCTCTCACTCTCTCTCTCTCGCCTTGTGTGCAGCCGAAACGGGTTTTTGCCCACAGATGCACACACAAAACCCTTGAGTTTGAGAACCACCCGCCCGCCTAAAAAACCGGGACCAAAGGGCGAATATATGGAAGAGTCTGGACCAAAGCCCGCATCAGTTTCCATCACATTCTCTCTCCATCAACATACGCTTAGCTTCCTACGGCAAATATTTGATTAGAAAGTAAACATGCTCACTCCTCACTATTATGTACAACCTCCTCTTACACTTGTTCCCCTCTAACCACCTCAAAACTCCTTCACTCAATTCCAATCATCTCAGCTTATTCCACAAAAAACTTTTCAACTTAAAACATGTGACATTTTTATTGGGTGCAAAATTTTAGTTAGCCGAATCGTGAAAAGTGCAAACGGAGATAGAGAGAGAGTAATTTGTGAAAGTGGAGAAAGTAAAGTACGTACGAATCAGGTCAACTACAGAACTACAGTGAAAGCCGACTCATCGAATTCTCGACTGATAATAATGTGAGTCAAATTTTGTATTCTAATCTCTAGTCTGCAATGCAATCAAATTGCTATGAATGCCTAAACCCTACGCAGCAACGACTGTGAGACTACGTAAAGTCCACCAGACTTCTCCTCTAGACGAATTCCTGTTGATGTTAGCAATAAATTTCAACTCGCGGAAGTAATTTCATCTCAAGTTTCGTTTACAATTTGCATAGGCTAATTGATTATGTAGCCAATTACCCCCTGTACTGTCGTGTATGCAAATTCTTGACTTATATTGTATCTTATGTGAAAGTGATAGCTCCATTTATTCCGTAGTCAGTATGAAATTGTGTTGGAGATTTACAGGACGTTGATTCCTTTGGATTAAACTAGTTTTCAAACTCGAGAAATGATTTAGTATTTGCAAATATAACATTGGATTTATCTTGTCTTAATTCAACCGTCATTCTTTCCAAGGTGTAGGTGAGCAGTTTCAGCAATTCGAATTCAAGCCGAAAAGTTCGCAAACTGACTACAAATTTTAATCGTATAGGATTATGAGAGAAAGTCAACAATGTATACTTGTAACATTACATATCTGCGTCACTGTAATAAAACATTGAAATGAAATCAAAATGAAATGAAAGTTGTTTGGCAAATCTGTCGCAATTTGCGAAATACATTAAATACTACTAGGTTGGTGCAGGAATTGTGAGGTTCAACGTTAGAAAAAGACTTAGTATTTGGTCTAGTCTCTCAGAGTTTGTCTGCCCAATCTTATCCGCACATTTTCTTTTGCCATTTGCTGAATAAAACTTTCATTCAAGAACTTAGGAAATGTAGTAGTAAAAAGAACTCCAATTCAACGTTCTTCCGTTCGAATAGTTTACATTCAAAAAATTTACTTGGCCTGCCTTTCCCCCAGTACATGCATTCAAAGGTTGTGGGCCATCAACAACTTGGGGTATTTACTAATAGATCCCAAAGTGCATCGGAAATAATTGATCTGAGTGTTTTCAGTCGTTCACTTTCATTTCTCAGAGTCTCAAAAAGACTTTCGCTCTTGTTAGAGAGAAGTTCACAATCCCACACAACATTTTAGACTCCCAAGAACCGAGCCAGCCACACACTGTAATCGCAATTTCTCCTCACTTCGTACTTTCTACTCATACAAATTCAACGCAACGAACAGAAATGCTTGCTCACATCGCAGCCTCTTATTTAGCGATTAGACCCGAATTATCCTCTCTTGTCTTCCCGACTTCATATTGCTCAATTAAGTATATTCCAATTTCATTTCATTTACACCCGACTCTAATTATTACTCTGGCGAAATACTACCCTACTTTTCTCTATCTTCACCCACTCTCTACCTATCGTAATCACTGAACAACTCTCCCTGATTCTCTACCCCGCTCAACCAACTCACTCCGAAACAATAGATTTTTAATTTCAGACAAATTTTTTTTTTCTAAACATTTGTAAGCTTCTAGCTTACAAAGCTAAGCTACGAGCGGTTGTCCTTCACTCAACTAAAATGAGCTATTACATATGACGCATCCACGCAGCGTGAATTTTATTTGCAAGGAGTGCACTTTATTTCATTACCAATTTTATTTAGATTGTGTTGGCTGGCGGTGTTGACAGAATTGTACATCAACTTACTAGCAGCACGAGTAGCGCACGTCACAACCTACATCCTACGTACATGTTCATATCCTTTCTCTCTTTATTTTATTTTCATTCTCCTCATCTTTCTTTTCATCAAAAAAATCTACTACTTAGAAGAAAGAATAAAGAGAGAAAGAAAATAAAGGCTCGTGTCCATTTGAATTCTCAAGTCTTCAGACTTCATGGCTTAGGACGAATGAACTTTCATGAGAACTGTGTGTGTGCCGTGCCGTGCCTCTCTACTTGATTAAATTCAACACTCACATGTACATGTTTAAATGCTCACGACGTCAAACACCATTTACTAGTCCAAACAACTGCTCCATTTCCTTTACCCCTAAGGTATTTCAATCCTATTTACAACAACGTTATTTTTTGTAGATAAAATTTTCACTAATTAAATTTCCGCAACTTTAGAATTCTATTTCCCAATGTCTTATTTGTTAACCGAGTCCTCCGCAAACAGTGCGTCTGTACAGAGTTAATAATACTCAGACAATTCTTTCCCAACAATTGCGCTACTAAGTAGACTAATCCCAAAAAGACGTGTCTGCAGCTTTCGTGGTCTGAAAGGGATGACTTTTAGTAGGGTCAATTTCTCCCGAAATGGCTTTGTCAGTTCAGTGTCGTTTTTTGGGTGTGAATTTTCGTGGGAATCGTACATGTTTCATCGATGCACGTCTTAAGGAGCGAGTGATGGATTAAATTATTTGTCGTTGTTTTTTTTTTGCAGTGTGAGAATTAAGGAGTGATTGTAATTGAAGACTACTCTACTTCATTCCTGTTTATCTTGAGTCCTCAAGTCATGTAAAGTCAAATGTCAAGAAGTTTGAGTCAAAGGACAACTGGAGATAAGTGAGCCAAGTGCTGGACAAGTGTATGGGCGTTGTGAGTTGAATTCTATGGGAAAAGTACATTTGAGTCCTCCTTGACTAGACTACCCTTGAGTTGAAGTAGAGTAGCGGTGAAGTTGGACTTACATTGTTCCCTGAGAGAGACTAGGAAGGAATCGACCCAGTGCCAGCCAGCCAGCCAGTGCTTTTGTTGTATTGGCGTCACTTAAGTGAAAGCAACTAAAAACCATCAAAACGCTGAATCGACTAACTTTCCTCTCTACAATTTATCCGAACATAAATGCCCTAGTTCATGCCCTGTCTTTTTGATTAAAGACACATTCATACAGCGTAGCACTCTTTCCTTGTCTTCTAGACACAATATATACTACTCTTGTTGTCGTCCTCGTGGCCGTCGTCGTCGTGGTTTTCCGAGATTACTTGTGAACCCTAACTCCAATTATTTAGCCGGGCTACAACAGCAGAGGAAAGCGAAGGTGGTGTGTTGGTCTGGTCTGCTGAGAGTTGGGATCAAGATTCTGAACGTTTTTGTAAGAAATACCCACATTTTGCGAAGAAGTAAAAGGACGAGGTTTGCTAAAAAATTCATGAGAAGGAGAGTCGTAAACAAGTAAAGGAGAAAGAGAGAGAGAGGAGCGCGGAGGTGCAGGTGCAGGTCGGATGGATGAAAAGGATGTATGACGTTGATTTAGTGCACAGACACTCGACTACTTCACTGCACGGATTCCAAAATTCAACGTCCCTCCAATTGTACTTTTCTACTTTTCAAAATACACAAAAAGACCTCAGACAACAACATCATACAACATTTACAGCATTTTGACTAACTCAACTCAACTCAGCACAACTCACACCAAAAAAAACTTTAGAGTGCAACTCAATTAAATTGACAAAAAACAAAACAAAACGAAACCATCCACCAGAAAAAAACACAACAATGAAAAACTCTGTCCTCGCCATCCTCATCATTGCATGTAAGTTTTTTTTCACTTTTCTGCTGAAATACTCTTACTTTCTTTCCAAAAATTTGACTCACGGTGACACACCTTTAATAAAAAAACTACGAAAACTCTAAAACGGTCATGTCAGTGGTCAACTCATTCAAGACTTTACCATGGCACGGCACATGGAATCCTATGCATTATTAATATTCCACAAACTACAAACTTGGAATTTTGATGTTTTCCGAATTACGCAACTTACGTTTAACTGCTGCCCTAACGTTGTTCGAGAGAATAACAAGAGTTGTAGCTCGTCCTGCTCGTGGTTACCGGCCAACCTGACTGAAAAATTAATACGAGTTCACCGCACAATTCAAGCTCTACTATGATTTTGGGTCATCCAGGCGTAGACGACAAAGAAATTTTTGACCTGAGAGTATAGTTCTTTTGCGTTCAAATTCCAGACAACACGTTTGAACATGTCTACTTCTTGAATATTGCAAACGCATTTTATTTTGAAATGGCGGTTTGAGGTGCCAACAACCTGTCATTAAATTCGTTGGATTGGCACTGGCATGAATTTTTAGTTAAATATTGGAAACGTTTTCAAACGTTCAGCTGCTTGACAAAACGTGTTTTGTGCAAATGGGTTCTAAAGGATGAACAGTACGACCGCGAATGATAATTTCAGAGCTTTCCATGCAATTGCCATGAAGTTCTTAAGATGAAAAACACACTTGAGTCTTTCTTAAACCCACAGATGAGTTGAGGTGATTCGATTTGGAGTCAACTTGAATTGAATTGAGTTGGGGAATGCAAACAAACTGATTAACACTTGGGCGGTGAGTGTTTACACAAAGAACTAAGGCCAATTGGAGTAATTCAAATTTGACGAAGTAAACAACTTTGATTGAAAAAGTCATTTGAGGAAATGTAACACGAGTTTTACTACTAGTACGCGGATGCTTGCATACTAATCGGATCTCAGATTGGTTTGCGTATTCGTTCGTGTCTGGGGAAAAGAGAACCGAGCGAGAGAGAGTTGAGTTCCGCCCGGATTTGCTTTCATGGTGGTGGTCTGGTGATGGTGTTTGAGGAAAGGTGAGATGAGCGGGTGGAGGAGAGCGGAGCAAGACCAAGCAGCATTTGAACAATTTATTGTAGTGGGATTGCATTTTGAGTTGAAATGGGGAAGTAATGTGAGGAATGCAGATTTTGGCGTCTTTAGACTGAGTGAAATGCAATGCTGGTGGCTGAGAAAGTGTGGCGTGGCGTTGAAGGCAGCAGGAGCCGCGGTTCAGGTTTTGTGTGCACTTTCTCCTTGTTTTCACATAACTTTCATCACCGCATTGCATTGGAATGAATCTCCGACGACTCAAGGAAGGAAGCGAGCGAATGGACAAAAAGGGCGAAAAATAGGAAGGAAGGAAAAAGAACGTGGCGATGAATGAAGGAACGAAGTGGTCGTGAAAGTGGGGAAAGAGAGAAATTCAATTCGCACATACATTGCATTGCATGCAGTCTAGTGCTTCTAATGGAATTGTACATACGTCCTTCTCATCTCTCCTTCATATGGCGAGAAAGGAGACCATCAAATTCTATTGCATGATTCTCTTGATTACTTTAGTTTCAACAGAGTTCTCCTCCTCCTCCTTTTTTTTTGATTGACTCGACAACTGATTTTCTCTCCGATCCGCTACTGTACAAAATAATGTGTGTATGAGCCTCAATTTCACACCAAACTCTTCGTTTCATCACCACGATTCCTAACTTCCTTGTTTTGCAATGAAATTCAATTCAATGAATGCCTCACATTCACATTCGTGACTAAAAACTTTTTAGAAACATACTAGTTTTGGTCGGTCTGGTGGCACTAAGATCATCACGGCAGAGGTGACCAAAAGATGAGGCGAGCCACAGAATTCGTATTTGCGACAAATGAAATATCTCACTTCCGTGGATTGTATGCGTGGATTGTTAAATGCCGCACGGCAAACTTATGCATTGCATTCTAGAAATCCATTTAGATAAATGAATCCTGGTCCAACATTCTTTCATAAAAATATTGCGTTAATTCCGCCCTTCGAATAAAACACATTCTGGATGCACTTAACGTGTGCAGTGCACTCGATTTTGAAAGTTTATTGTCCTAATCCTGTCTTGGTACATGTTAAGCGTACAACATCAAGTGTGCACTGTAAAATATTTACAAACAAAAAATGAAGAGCTATTCCATGTTTCCCTCAATAAAACCGGTTAGGTGGAAAAGAATCAACAACACGGGAGGAATTTGATTTCAGTCTTCTTTTATTCCAAAGAGATAAGTAAAAATGATAATGGTCTCCGAGCACCGCTAACAACCAGGTTCAAGAAATAACGTTTTGTACTTTTGATGCGTGAAAATGCAGAAATCAAATACGTCTCGAACACAAATCCTCTGTTGTATTGGATTGCATTTCTTGATATCTGAGCCTTCACTCACGACGACGAAGAATTGTTTCAGTAACAATGAGCTGTGAGAGCAAAATGTCAGATCCCAAACAACGTAAAAGTATTACCCTTTGGCTGAACTTGCCGACGTGTTTTATGTAACACCATTATTCCGGCACACAATTACTTGAGTTGATTCGCTTGATTTCTCTTTTATTTATAAATTGATGATCGGATTTCCTAGTAACCCCGCATCTGTTCGTAAAACCTCGGCAGTTGTTTGCCGCAATAATCCTATCACATACATGTCAAAATTGATAAGTATTGCAATACGTATATGTGCACTCAAACATTTAAAGGTAGATAGATTACAGGACACTTTTAAGAGATTCGACAGTCGTTCCCGACAAGATTCTCCCACGACAAATTTCCCCCGCGATATTCCTCCCACGACAAATTTCCCCCGCGATATTCCTCCCACGACAATTTTTTCCAGCTCCGAAAACATTTCCAAAGGTCAGGTCTGTAAGAGTAACTTATTTCATGGAATTTTTTGTGCTGTTAAGGCTACGTTAATTTAGTTTTCAGATTTTGCCCTCCCTCCCAAGAATTGTCGTGACGGAGGGTTATCGCAGGGGAAAATTGTCTCGGAGGAGAATTGTCGTGTTTCGCAAATATCGGTCCACAAGCTTAGGAAGCTTGACTTTTTGCGGCGCGGCAGAAATAAAATATTGTGAATAGAATTGTATTTTCATCAATTCCCATTCGTCGGCTTGTATCAAAATTTTGTTGTCAGTTCCTGCCAACTACGTTGAGGTTTCCATTTTCACGTAATTTGCTTTGTGAATTGAGTATAAAATCAAATTAAGATTCATAACAATGAAGTGAAGAATTGTGAAAACACGAGGACAGATTGAGTAATTTTGTTGGAGCGAGCAATGAGTTGGGATTTTAGCAGCCCTGATGTCTGAGCGTGCTTTGTGAGCGAGGGACAGCATAGGTGTGCTTCTCACTCTACGATTCCATGTTTTATTCCGTTCCGTTCCATGTTTGTTATTCAAGTGACATCCGGCTCTGGAGTATTTATCGAAACGAACCGAACGCGAAATGGAGTGCAGAGTTCCTGTCCTGCGGTCACGTAACCTATCTTAAAGCACTTGCAACAATTACGATCCTATTTTCTCTTCCTGCTGACTCAGTTAATTATGCATCAAGTTGAGAATACGCTCAAAACCCGAACATATGTTTACAAAAACCAACCAACTTGTTGAAATTTACATTCAAAAACCGACGTACGTCCCTTCCATACTTGTGTGCAGCCATGTCCTAATGCAATGCTGGCTACTAAAAACTAACTCAACCCTCTGAGTTGAACAGGAATTAAAAACGAGCAACTTCTGTAACGTTTTCATCTGGTTCCTTGACTGTGCACCAAAAAATAAATGCAGGTAAAATGTATTAAATGGAAAAACGTCAACAGTGAGTAGGATGACGCAAATCCCAAAGGGAAGTTAAATTACATTGAATGGAACAAGCAGGTCGAAGAACACAGAAAACACATTCAGATTGTAAGGTCAAGTCCAGGTGAACAGGTCCCAGAGCACACAATCCGATAGCCAGACTTGCCAGACAATGGGACAGGAATTCTGAGACCCGAAATTCGGTTTGGATCTGCTCGTCGTGGAACACACAATCTGACCAAAAATCCCTAAAAAAGAGTCCGCCTTAATGCTAAATAACAATTCCATAGATATTATATAAAATATAATCTAAATTTGTACAAAACATCAATCGTATGCTCTCCACAATAAATTTATCACGTGTATCATTTACGCTGATAGGCACAGCGACTGCGATGACAATGCAATAGTGTAACCGTGATTTTGTGTAAATATGTTCTTGGACCAAAAGTACCATCTCGCATTGCAAATTGCAATATAAATTAAACTCGTACACTTATTCTGCAGATGCTAGCCTAGCCGGCATAGTGTCGTGTCGTGTGCTTGGGTTTGCTCTGCTTAAATGCAATATTGGATGATGAATCCAAACACTTACACACGAAAGCCATGAAGATAAACTTTTACATCTTTTTACATAGTAGTGTCTGGAGCATGGAGAAAATATGTACGGAGTCAATTTACATGAGCTACAGTAACTAATATGTACTTGAGAAAAAAAAATACTCTGAGAGAATAACTTTTTCAAGGAGAAAGGAGAGGACGCGAGTAGTACGAGAGTCGCTGAATTGGATATTTTACTTCATCCAATTTCTCATCTTGCCATTTTTCCTCCTTACATATTACCTACTTTACTTTATTTTATTCTTAAGGACGGACTTGGTCGCTTCTTCCTCCTTTTTTGCAACAATGATTTACATTTTCATATTTCATTCCTCAGTTCCAGTCTTCCAGTTCCATCCTCCTCCTAATCCCCTACTAATTTAAAGTCTACGCGTTAATTTAATTTGGGGTTTCTTTTGAAACAAGTTTTGCTTTTGTTATTTGTTGTATGTGTATTTCCACGCATATGGAATCAGCGAAGGAGTGCAGAGTATGTTGTTTGCGAGTAGGAGTGATGCTGATGCATGATTCGAATTCCTAATTTATTTATTTGTCTCTCGTTATTAATGAACTAGAGAGTATTGTCGTGCTATTTGAAATCCACATCCACTGTCCGCACAGTAGTCAAATTCGAAACTGTACATAGTTGTGCGGAGTGTGCATTTGGAATCATGGATTCATTCTCAATTCCC
>JAQGCM010001501.1:0-15012 GCA_034699705.1 Hymenaphorura dentifera | reverse complement strand
GCGACAAATTCCGAATGCATAGACACAGCTAAATACATAATTAATTCGTTTTTCGTACAACGATAGGCTAGTAAAAACTTGGGTATGTCTGAAAAAGTTGTTAGTTGATACGACAGTGGGTGCATCGCAAAAATTGAAATAACTGTTAATGAAGATCTACATTTTGCAGGACCTGAGTTCTACAAAGGAACCAAAATAAAATATTTAGGTTCAATAAGTTCGTCCTAGTAAATAATGAGGCTAGAGCACACGTACGAAACTACTATACTTGCTAGCTTGCCCATTAAAATAACAACGGAAGGGTTTTTATACTCCAAGGGAGTGTGGGTCTGGGACAAATTTCACATTCAATGAAAGCAATAAGCGATATGGGTGACGCAACAAAGTTAAAGAACACGTTTTGTTATGTGAAACCGGTGTGACAGTCCAACAAAGCAAATCTAGTGTAGTCTAATCTAAAAAGTATTCCTCCCTCATTATGTTTTTAACACTATCACTTTTTCAACTTATTAAGAGTTTCAAAATTGAAATTCAAAAGTTTAATAACCTTGTTCCGAAATATGTCGTGCTAGGGGTTGACATTTATTTTTTGCGAAGTAAACCTCGGATTGTATAATAATAAAGTTGAAACAAAGAGTTATGGACCTTTCTGGTGATTTTCAATACATTGCATCGTATGGATGGGCAAGGAGTAGCAAAGAGCAACCGGGCCAAAATCAACAAAAAGGAAGAAAGCATTTTCAATATGTGCTTCGATTTATTTTATTTTTCGGGCACTTTAACATTATAAGAATTGTGGATCACAATTAGAAACAGACACCTTTAAAATATTTCGAGCTGGCTAATACTTTTAAGTCAATAATTCCATTCAATAAGACAATCGTGTAAGAAAATTAAACAGATTTTGAACTAGAAATTCATGTTGTATCAACGTGCTCAGGTCATTTTTAGCAGATAAAAATCGGGTCGGCCTTCTGTTTCTTCAGGTCGAAAGTTTCTCAGTTTCGCTCTTACTGGTTGGGTTAAATTCGAAGGCCACGCAGTACTTGCCAGCAAGGATCAATACTACTTCCAAATTCATATTCAAAATTGTATTAATATTGACAAATCCGTTAGGGACTAAACCGCTCCAGTCATTCATATTTGAGCAACTTCTGTACATCTATTGTGCATGTAGTTGTATGTTTAAATTGTGTTCAAATTAAAAATTCTGCGAAGAAGGAACAATATTTATATTGAGTTCAATCGTTGAGTTGAACACTAAAGAACAATAATTCTTGAGAGAAGCAAATGGGCGATAGAACTGTTAAACCACCGATGTCGATTTCATGTTTTGACAAGGCTGTCATTTATTGCTGTCAGTTGAATGGTTGGCTGGGCTGGCTCGTTTCATTGTGTAAAGTAAGCTGTGTGCCAAGACAAATGCTCAAATTAGCAGAAAGGAAAAGGAGTCGTCATTGCAGGGAAGTGCTGGTCCACTTAACTCAAGTTAAAACAAATGACAGGGAAGAGGAGGAATTTGCGTGTGGTTGTAGCTTAATTGTAGTTGTAGAGGTAATGGTGGGATGATTTTGCAACATTTCTAGACTAGTTTGGAGGAGTTGGGAATCTACTACTACTACCTGCCTTGTGCCTGTCAAATTTTCATTCCCGCATCTTTTCCCTGTGTCAAACTGGGTTTGAATTACAAAAGGAGCTGCTTTTATCCACGTTTCTGATGGAATGAACTGTAAATCCCGATTATTGGGAGGGGCCGAATTTCGCATTAAATTATTCATCGAAGGGTGCATTGTTCTTGTCCGTGGCTTACTAATCTTTGTCACAGAAGGATTAGCAAAATGCATTGTAAACTGGAAATAGGAGCCTGTGCTCTGGTCTTAGGATGTAGAACGTGCTTATCTTTAAGTGCGCTCTGCGTAAGCTTATGAATAACTCATCACAAACAAAGAATTTAATTATCAATTGAAAGGAGTATTAAGCGATCTGAGTCTCAACCCATTCCATCCTTTCCATGCGAACTTTGTTCCAGAGAGAAGGTTTCGAGTCTAAAGCCAGTGCCAAGACTTCTATCCTCCTCTTAAGCGTTGCATGAATCTATGGGCACACAGAGAATGCAATTATGGAATTATGCCATTAGGCCACCCAACGCCAGCTTGCAAACAACTACCGAGCAGTGGCTCTAGTCATAGGCACAGGACGGAAAGCTCAGAAATTGCGTTTCTTCCTCCCTCCCTCAAACAAGGAAAACTTGGAAGGCCGTAATTTACAATATTGCAAATAAAATGCTGCTACCAGGATGGTTTATCCAAAACACCCGAGAATTTGACAACCGACACAGAATTCTCCAGGATCCATGTGTCTGCATCGATTAAGATAATATAGTCAGGGTCGAATCCACATTTAAATATTATCACGTTTATGAATATTCATGTTCTTTAGCAGAAATTTCTCCCACCCAGCACTCGTCTTCCTTACAAGGAAACTTCTCTACACAACGACCACGATTTCCATAATAGTCACATATCTTTTGCGAAAATGAGAATTCTCCACAACCCATTCCAGTACCCCACCTTACATACTTGCATTCATGCACCAATTCAATTCTTTGTCGTGTACCCCCATGACACAGAATGGGACAACCACATTGTTGCCAATGCCAGTTCGTTATTATTTCTCTTCACAAAATTCACTTGAATGGGAATCACTGGAACTGGAGAGTTACAATGTGGTGACTATTTGATTTCTAATCGTCTCCGCATCTATGAAAGTTGAGCCAGTTTCACACGTGGGAAAAACCGTGGATTGGATGTAAGAAATCTGTAGGAGCTGAGAAAAGTGGAAGAATATTTTCTTGCCTCACATCTTGAACTCACGGGGAGTATAATGTGACAGTCATACAAGCCATACATACATATTTCCTCTTTCTCCTCTCAAATTCACTTTCTCCGCACCTCCTGACAGATCAACGTCACAGCCCAAGAAACCTAACCAAATGAAACTGAACGAATTCACTCCTCATTCAAAGGCACTCTGCGTCTATCATATTCCACAAATATTTAAGTTTGAATAAAGCAGCGGGGGCATCTTTAGGAAGGAATCCAAGGAACTCCTCTGTACTCCTTTCTTTCCTCCAGGCAATGGCTGGGAATACAATGGTTTTGGCGCTTGGACGACGGTAGGACAGTAACGAAGGATTGTAGTGGTAGGACAAACGTTGCTCCAAGTGTGAACAAGGGCGAAGAAGAAAGGAAAGTTGTGAAGAAAATGTGGCTCACCAGAAGCAAAGTTTTTGACTTAATTAACTACAAGGAGATGGAGTAATTATTTGGGGGAAAGGGCGGAAATAGGAGGAGCCGGCGGGTTTGTAGTTTAGTTGGAACGAGGAAATTCCAAATTGGAGAAATTGGTCTCTGTGGAGTATAAGAAGGAAGAGGAGAAAGGGAAGAGGAAGGCGGGTCTGAGTAGAGGTTGCTCAATAATTCAAGGGAGTGTGAAGATGGGAGTGAGAAGACTTGGGTACAAGACTCCACACACAAGTTGTCGTGTTGGTTAAGGAACCAAGTGTCTCAGAAACGAATCACTGGAATGAGAGACATAAATCGTATATGTATTTCGAGTGCAAACAAAAGTGTGTGTCTGACTCGAAGGCAAACTAGCAGAGTGCAATCCAAACATTCCCAAGCTTCGCAACAATTTTGTGGAAAAGCAGACAAAGCGCAAGGGAAAATTCCGCAAAGCATCAAACCAAACTTGTCTCAGAGAACGTCTCGAGTCTCTCTCTCTGAATTTTGGCTAGTGTGCCACACAATTGTAGAGTCTAAAGGTTGGACTGAGCACGCCAGAGTTGGAGTGGATAAATATATATAGATCCATGCAAACACACAATAGCATGGATGGCATAGCCGAAGGAGAATGAACACAAAGAATGAGGACCAAAAGAAATGGTTGTTGAGAGACCCAACTTTTAACATCCCAATTTTCATCTGAGTGAGACAAGAGAAGAAGTCTAGAGCTAAAGAAAGAGTAGGTCGGATAAATGAAAAATCAAATACATTTCTGTCCTCCTTCATTCTCAAGACAGACTCTGACTCTGAGTCGAAGGACTGGATTTTTGTGCTTTCTCTTATTTTCTCTGATTTGCTTTCTCTTAAGTTTGTTGTGGAAAGACACTCTTGATGTCAATGGGAGAGTGGAAGTGGTAGAGCGGCCTAGTCTCGCTATGCTCTTTCTACTCTTGTATTGCTCTAGTATTGCTCTAGTTCAGCTCTAACCCTACACTAGCCTAATCTAGGGTCGTGGAGTGCAGTGGAGTGAAGAGGGTTCTCTGCGTTATGATGAAGTGAGTCATGGGGCCAACCGGAATACTACAACACTTGTGGACACTCAAAAACAGACGCTCTGTCAGCTCCTCTCTCTTTTCGCCCTTTTACTTTCTCCCTCACATCGCATTCCCATTCTTACCATCATGACGAGGAGATGCATTACTAAGCCAATCCGACTTTCTCCAGCCCACCAGCCTCCGTGGCTTCGTGGCTCTTCTACCATTCCCATGTTTGTGCATTTCACGGCACTAGTCATTCCAATCCTCAATTCATCGCGCAAGAAGAAAAGGAAGGAACAAAATCGCACTCGTTGGCTAGCTCAAACTCCAAGCAACTTTCTATCCTTCCAGCTTCTTGCTCTTGTATTTCAGGCATTGTGTTTCTTTGCCAAGGCCCTCGTCCTCACTTAAACGTCTCTCAGACCCCAGCCTCTAATTAGCAAACTACTTTTACTTTCACATTCTACTCATTTTTACGCCTCCTGCTCCTACTTGCTCTGCTTTCTCCATGAATTTCTTTATAGTATATCTGGAGAAGCAGAGTGCTCTAGAACCACAAGAGCTCCATCAAACTCTGGCACTCATGGACTCGGTCCTTCTACCACCCATTTACCCTCATGCACAAGAGGAGGCACCAACACCAACCCTATTTCTCTGCCGCAATTTACTAGATGCATCATGCATCCACAGGTTCAAGCGTGCAGAACACATCCATCATCAGCCCAACCCAACTAACTATCAGCATCCGATTCGGACAAACGATTTTTCGCCTCAATAATGAGCTTCCACCATCCAATTTCAATTCTGGACGAGCAGGGGAGCACTAGGCAAACTGCCATGGCAACTCAATGATTAATTACACCAGATGTGATCACGTATTTTGCACTCAAACCAACCCTGTGAAAGTTGGGCTGCTGGAGAGCGGAGCGCAGTCAAGTGAGCGACAGCCTTACGCTTTATGCTTCGACCCAACAGTGTGCATACATATGTAATGCCAGTCAACATGAAGGAATCATTTGTTTTCTTTCTCATGACTAGCCACCCAGACTCCTTTAAGGCCTAGTCTCTATCTAACCTCAATTTGCTTCCGCACTAAATTCCTTTCATCGAATTAAATCTCATGCCCATGCTCCAACCTCCCCCCAAATGAATAATTACGATCAATTTTTAATTTTTACATTCCTGCTTTACCATGTTTTAATTCTAATCTTAGTCTAATCTACGACCACAGTAAATAGCGTTCAAAACTAGAATACGAGGAAAATTCACTTCACTTCAGTACAATGAATTACATAAAGCGCATCAATGTAAGCGTTAGTCGAATGCATGTTAGCCCAAGAATAAGTGATGGTTTTCGGAAAATTTTCAAAGACACCGCCGCTAAAAGATGAAAAACACTTGGGTTGAAAGCACTGTCTCAAGGCAAACTAAAAATGCTCAAATTATCTCACTAATTCTGAGAGTATGTGAGAGAAAGCAGTGTGTAGGGTTCTAGAGCTAAAGTAGGTTGACTGAAAGACAGATTTAATGGAAGCCAGAGGCAGTGTGATTACAGATTTTTACTCTCACTGATCAATAGAACGTGAGTCCAGACTTTGCCGGACCACTGGGAACAGAACTGTATTCATACTTGTTATTTAACGGGGATAGATAGGAAGGACAGAAAACAAGTGAGCTCAACTATTGGAGAGCACAGCAGAGATCTGTTCAGCCCAGGCACCAATTAAATTATAGTTGTTTCATTTCTATTCCCTGGTAGAAAATTTATTAAACCTTTTCCAGAGAGCCGACGGTATGCAGCATTAGGATGGATAGCAGAGGAGTTCTAATTTTGTTCAGGACGAAGGAAATAACTAGGGACCGAAACGAAAGTAGCAGTAAGTTAAATTTTGGAAAAGAGTAAATGGTGGATGATGGTGATGCTGGTGAGTAACTAACGGGCAGGTGCCCTTCGAAGCATTTTATTTGAAAATACCTCCTCTCACCATTGATTGAGTCTGTCGGCGTCCGAGTTGAGGTTCACAGAACAGACATTAAACACATTAGAGTTTCTCGGAAGGGCGTCAGATGCTCATTACTCTGGATACTGAATGTCGAGAAACTATCTGAACTATTCTTCTTGATCCACGCCAGGCCCGCGGACCCGACTACTTTCATTGGATTTGGCAATGTAGTTGGAGTTGAGTTGAACTGCAAGAGAAACGGTGGGAGCAGATGCTAGCTAGCCCTTCTTAACCTTTCTCCAAGCTCTAAATGTATCGTCCGTCTCTCCTGCTCTCTCTCTCGCTCTCTATGAATGCAATTAAGATTCCGAGTCTGACTTAGTGTCGAAAATAGGATTGGGAAATTGTGATCGGAGAGTGTAGTGGAAGCGGGTGAAAGTGGATAATGAGAGAAGACGTAGGTCAGGCACAGGGTGCTCATACTCTTAGTCTATTAGAATGTGTTGGGTGAGTTGAATGATTGCGGGAGAGCGGGGAGAATGGCGGCGAGAAGAGACAGGAAATGAAAGATAGAGCGATAGGAAGAGAGGCATTTCTTGGACTGTTCTTTAGTAGATTCTACGTTGAAGAGATGCAGTGGACTCTGGATCCGTGGGATATGGCCGGGCAAAGTATCATTGGCTCAGTTTGACTTCCGAAAAGAAGACAGCGACTAGGACGCTAAGGACACCAGTTCAACTGGTTCTGTGCTTCTAAACACTAGACTTCGTCGGGTTCTCTTAGTTCTAGGAGCTAGATGGCTCACGGAATAATCGGCTTAGAGTTTGACTCGAGGACGGAGTGTGTGCTGGCGGGCTAGGGAGAGGAGTGCAAACTGGAAAGGAGACTTCAATGGGTTGCCGATATTCTGAGAGTCTGACGGGCTGAGGACTGCGATGAGAGAAAGCCAACGAGGGTCTTGGCTCGTTCGAATGGGAGGCGGCTGGAGCTGATGAGAGGAGAAGTTGTATCAGCTCCATGCTCTCCCGTGTTGGAACCTTCTAACAAAAAATTATGATTTTATGTCAAGCCAAGCGAGAGTCTGTAATCCTCAGAGGAGAAAGCTGTGCACGAATGCAAATTTATCTCCCGGATCCCTCGCATTCTGTTCTTCTTTGGCGTTCAACATAGACTCTTTACAGATCCTACGAGTCCCCGCCCTCCGCTAGTCCTCTCACTGAGGCGAGGACACAATTCTTTGTCTCAGGGAACCCGGGTATCGCAGCAAATAGCCCGGCTCTCGCTATTTAACTTTAGTCGATTTTCCTATTGGGAAAGTATCTTGAAGGATTTGGTAAAAATGCAGCTCCTTATACTCTTTGACATGTCCTCCTGTCTCCTCAGATAATCTAATCCGTCAAAGGTACTCCGGCCGCACCCGTCCGCGTCATCCACATGTCACTCACTTTATGATACGTGGAGGGAAACGAGTGGCTTCCTGCCTTGGCTTCAACGAACCTCAAATAATCCATGGGTCTTGGCATAAGGACACTTTCTCCATCCACCAGTTGGCTGAATTAATTAAAAAGACATTTCACTCATGTTTCAGTCAATCAGTTGGCTGAGTGTTTGGGACGGGGTGCAACAGGACTCGCCATTTGGCTCCACTATTTTCTCCTCCTGTGACAACGAGAGATCCAATTTCAATCTCACTTGCAAATCACTCATCTTTCTACCCGCTAAATGAAAATGCTGCCTCTATTTCAAACGATCATGCTCGAGACTCTGCTCCACCTAACCTCTCTTTCTTCTCTCTCCATTATGTATCTCCATGTGCGTTTGACATATAATAATATTTATATATTTTGCTGCCTTTAGTCTCCTCTTCTTATTTCCCCCGGTTTTTAATATGATCGTCGTGTTTAGTGGCTGTTGTAGTCGAGTAGTATTAGTCGCATTGCCATATTCATATCGATTTTACTTTGCAAAGTGTTTCATTCCGGTCAAAACTTTGTGTCTCGCAACTTTCTCTGCGGTCATGTGCTCATGCAAGCGTGGAGTGAAGGAGGAACAAAGTCCCATTGACATACATACAAACTTTATGCCACTAAATAATTCACACCCGCCGCTCTAATGAGTGCAGAGCTCGGAGTACAATTCAAGAGAAGGAAGGGAGTCCATTCTTCTTCTCTTTTCTCTTCCTGATTGAAGTCGGGAGAGAGAAGGCTTTTTGGACGACTTGTAGGATGATTTCGTGGCGAAGACAACGGAGGAATGGGACAAGAAACTAATGGAAGAACCAAGTGCCTTGGTCGGAGCGAATGAAGAATTCCTGCACGGCATTTCTTCTTCGGTAAAATGAGACGGAGGAAAGTAAAAGGAAAATTGTGGAGCGTTGCCTTCATCCTTTTGACCTCGCACTTCATTTTTTCTCGAACTTGGATCTTCCAGCGCGTCTTGCAAGCCAAACTGCTCCTGATCAAATGGTAAATGCCAAGAGCACAACGATTCTTTCCATGAATAAAGGACGATGAATGACACGACGGGTAGTCAAGCACTTCCATCTCGTAGTCCATCGGCGTTCAAACCAATGCAGGAGAAGAGGCAAGAAATTCCACTCGAGAATAAATTGGCCTAGGAGTTTTCCTTTAAATGTGATTGAGACTGTCGTGAGCCTTGAGCTGAGACTAGGTGCGTATTGAAGCGGTCCTGAGTCCCAGTTGTGGTTTTAATTAATCAGGGAGAGTTTGAGTTAAATGGAAAGGTAGGGAGGACGAGGAGTTATGTGCGGATTTGGAAGAAGTGCATGGAATAGTATTTCTTCTCTGAAGGAATGTTGATGCTGGGAAATCTTAAGATGAAGTGCATCCGGGCCGAGGGCATAGAATGGAGGGAAAATCAGGAGAAAGTTGGGCGAAAGTGGAGTAATATCTGTAATCGATAGGCGCATTGGGGGAAGGATACAGAAACTTTTTCTAAACGGGTTGGATCGGGCGCTAGAGAATTATAAGGAAAGACTGGTGGCTGCGAAAAGACGAGTCGAGTCTGTAGATTCTAGATGCTACAAGAGACAGACTCTCCAAGACTTGGGTGTAAGTTGCTTAAGTTCCGTAAGCTGTAAGTGAGGGAAGTGTAATGGTTTGGTAGACGTGGTGGTGGTTCCACACGGTTTCGATTAATTGAAATGTGAAGTGGTTGGGTGAAGGGAACTGACTGAGAGATGCGTCCGAAAATGAGAGGTGCAGGACAGGAGTTGTAGTGGCTAAGGTTTGGGAGGCTGGGACTAGGGCACACTCGCAAATAATTTATGTTCAGGAAAGCAAGAGGGGGTCTTATATTGGGAACTCTGTCGACTCGGGGCGGAAAATCAGATTATCAAATGAGAACTTATGGGACAAAGAAAAAAGTTTGTCCTGAGAAGACATGAAAGGGCTTGGAAACGGATGGAGGGAATTTTGCAGTCGTTCCCAGAAATATTTACGATAATTGTTCACAAATGTGAGTCTCCTTCCGTGCTTTCTTCCTTCACAAACCCATTCTTTCTTTTTCGACTCGAATAGAAGTTGAGAACAAGAAGCGAAAGAAAGATATCAGTCCAATAGGTCTTCCTTCCAGCTCCTTTAATTGTCTATAACATTGAATACCAGCCGACTTTCTCCACTCGCACTGTGGCACGGCGGCACACTGCATTCTCTACATGCAGTCTCATCCCGGACTCTGGCACTCCACTGCCTTACCTGCCCCACAGTCTAGTCTTTCTTCTTGCTCTCCAATTATGCATAGCACTCCCACCTCCTTTCATCCTTAGACCCAGACGGCCTAGACTACACAAACCGATTTATCGAATTAGCAAAGCTTTTTGTTTGCACGACTTATTAAGATACACTCCTGATTTCCAACTCCAACTCACAAATTGCTCCAAGCTCTTCTCTCCCTATTACCGACATTCCTATTCAACTATTCAACTATTCTTCTCATTCAAACAAATAAAAACTTTTCAAACCCAACTCACTCCTTAACCTTTACCAACCTCCTTCCCGCAAATCTACAATCGCTTTTTAATTGGACTATCGCATTATGAAAGCACAACCAAAGTAAACTTTCAATAAGAGCACAGAAGAAGTCTTAGGAAAGAATCTAGTTGAGCTATTGAATTTGAATTTCTTGGAGCGGAGCTATATTACAGCTTATCATCAGCTACGTTCCTTGCATTTGGAAATCCTGTGTAAAAATGTTTTTGATGGACGGATCCAGCACAGAAATCCAAGGCGTTTTGGACAAGAACTAAGTAGTCACGGAATCAGAGATTGAAGAGAAAACTACTGTATTGAGAAGGGAACACTTTTATGTATAAGTTTGCACATTACTAATGTATTTTGAAAAGAATTGATACTTTTTTTAAGTTTCATTAAGAGAAGCGGACTAGAGTCACTTTCAATGCGTAAAAGTAGGAAGGTGGGCTGGTTTCTGGTTTGCGTAATCTGAAAGGGCTTAAGTATGGAAGTGATCTCTAACGCGGATGGTGTACCCTTGTCTAAAGTTCTCCCCGGGCCACACGAAGGAAATTGCTTATTGCGGGTGGCAAGAACGGAATGGAGCAATTGTTGAAATTTGCATATCTACTTGCTTGAATAACTCTATGAAACGACTTAGACTTTTTAAATGAGAATTTTCCCCCTTGTACAGGAATTCTCAATTTGAGTCCCAGTACTTTACGTTCAAGTCGTCTTGCACGGACCACGGAACTGTAGAGTAGTGCGAAACGAAGCGGGCAGGGAAGAGAGAACTTTTACTTCAGTGAAATTTATAAGCAAAAAGAAATGGAAACCTTTTAAAAGTGTTAGCCTTGGGAAAATGATAATGGTGAACGAGCACACGTATATATCCAAAACTTAGTCGTACGGAAACTCATTTCTCATTTCAGACACCCAGTATTCGCGCACTGAACTCCGTTCCTAGCCCAGCACAGGAGTTTGAGAAATTGAAGAGCTTAGAGTTCATACGACGACTATATCTGTTTTGTTACGAATCCTAGTATGTAGTCGGATAGGAATCGACCTCTCGATAAAAATCTAACAAAAATCTTGCTTGCAATGCAGTTAATATTCTCATGGAGAGTAGTTCGGAACAAAACCAAAAGGCATGGCATGGTGGTGTACTTACAACCATGGTAATACTAATGGTCTGGAACGGCCCTTACTTAGTACTCAAAACGAGAACAACTTCTTGAGCAGACAATAAAAAATAAAGTCAGCCAAAAAATCAGCAAAATATTGTATCGTTTGAGCAATGCCATGGAAGTGGAGTCAGTGGAGTATCGATGGTAGGAGAAATTCGGTTTTATGAAATAAATTTGAGACAGATGATAAGAAGATAGGATAGATACAAGGTTCTGGTTTGCATGCGCACGACTACTACTACTACTACTACAACTGTTGTGAACTCGGTTTGGATTTGGAGTACGAATATCGAGTTAAAAGTAAGATTGTCTGAGCCAATAAGAAACCCAACCAATGTTTGATTTTAGTATTGTAATATACAAAGGCTCTCACAACCGTTCCAACCCAATGAATGCGAAAAATCGAAATCACGAATGTAAAGAATGCACTTGTCATGCCTCCTGTCACAAGATTGAACGTCAGGCTTCAGTTATACGTCTATGGAAATGCCCTCACTTGGAAATGCGATGAGATGCGAGGAGGAGAAAACTCAAATTTCACTTTCACTAGGGACACAACAGTTCAACTTTTTTTACAACTTGTCATGCAAAACCTTCCAAACAAATTATATTGAGGTCTTCACTACTTTTCTGAGCTTTTGTATGTCAACGAAATGCGGTGCATTCATTGAGTTAACAACAATAATCGAATTCGGAGTTTCCAATTTCTTTACAAATATTACTGCCGTAGTTGTTCTTATTTTCATTCTCTCCGTAACTTGTTCACTATAATAAAGTTTTTTCTAACTCAAATCAGTTTAGGGTTAATTCTTCCATCTGGTAAATTGATGTTGTAGGAAGCCAAAAAAAAATAAACCAATGTTCTTCAGACTTAGCAAATTGTTCCTTGTATCTCCAAGCTCTTGTTTCATTCCATTTTTAATCACAAACGCTAAAATTCAGCGAACTTCAGTGAAAGGTTTCAGCGGATGGTTTGTCTCGCAGCTGCGTTAGTTATAACCATATTGAAAAGCACTTAAAACAATCAAGTTGGACGTCATCGGACTTGCTAAATAACTAGCTCAATTTTGCAATACATTGAGAATGTCAAAAGTCAAAGTTCCTACTTTTTAGTCCCCACGCTTCAAGCTGCCTGCGCATGCATGGGGCAGTGACGCCCGAATACAACTAGGGAAAACTACCATTCCTGTGGGGTACGGCCGGTAAGAAAATTCTAGTTTACAATTCGGTAGTACAATTTTGACGAAGTCAGCATCAACAATATTAGTTTCATAAGCAGTGAAACATCCAAGGCTGTCTCCGTGAAAATTCTGATTTTTTTCAATGCATAAACTGCAAGGGCTATAAGACTCAGAGCAGCAAGGCACCTTTTCCTGGGTCATTTGAAGGATGTTTATGTTCCTGAATTTATTCTTAATGTTGCAACGTTATATTTTTTATTGTACTTTTATCTTTCCTTTCGTCTCAGCTTCGAGAACAATTTGTGGAACTTGAGTCAAACTTCAAATTAGAACAACCAATTCCGTCCAGGCGCCAGCAATATCACATCGCACAGGCTTCAAGTTAATGCGCAGAGGATTCCATTATACCAAAAAAAAATTGTTTTTATTTCATGTTACTACAAAGAAAAGCACTGATCGGGAATGCTCATTATAATGACAAGGCCTTCAGAAACACATTTTTCATAGGATCAAGCAAAATTGATTGCGCATTCTTTTCGTCTTGTACACCCTGAAATCATATCACGTACGTCGTCGTCAACCTCTGTTTCTTAGCATGTAAACAACCAAATAACGTCTCTTTCGTCACGTTCAAGACCCAGCCATATTTGTTTATTTAATTTAGTTTCACATCTGAAGAGTTCAGTTACAGTTCCATTGTTTATTAAAATTGCACGACACAACTGTTTAAGTAAACCATTCCTTATCAGCATGTTATTTTTCTTCATCTCCGTTTGGTGACTCATTTGACTTTGTAGCCAACTCTTCAGACCGACAAATATTATAGACGGACCTGATATAATTCGGTATATTTTAACTTTAACTCTGCGAAGCATTAACATCTCCAAGATCTCAACTAGCTGACATATAAATCAAAATGCAAAGCAAAATTAGCAGTTAGTTGTTGCTCAGATTCAGAGTTCATAGTGCTGGAGAGTGAAGCCTGACGAAAGGATTCGGATCCATGGAAAACTTCTACACCGACTGATAGACCTGTGATGCCCCCAGACTCAGGCAATTTGAATTTTCTATTTGCCTGAATTGGGAACATCACATTCTATCATTCGGGAAAACTTCTATCCAAAAAACTGAGTTTATTTATATCCTAAAATTCGTCCTTCACACACAAACAAGGATTTCAATCAATTTGCTGAATTCTGAGTGAATGTAGAAACAATAAATTTGAGTTGCGGAAGTACGTGTGTGTGTATACGATAGTTGTAAAAAGGGAAAGAAATATGTATAATAGGACACATGGGTGGATTAAAGAAATATGACGTGAAATTATTACAACATAATAGTTTAGTAATGAAACATGCATGGAATGATGTTAGGACCGATAAGAAATGACTGGGTGTTTGCATTGAATTTTTTTTGTACGGCCAGTCAAATAAGCTCGAAATTGAGGGAGCAATGTCAGAAATAAAACAAATAACGAAACAAAGGGTTGTCATTTGTACGCCTTTGGTTTACAACTTATGTCAAGTTTTGTAACATAATTGCATGGCAAAGAAACGTTTTATTGTTATCGGTCGGCGACAGGTGTTCTTGCTGACAGTTATCCAACCAAAGCTACGCTTGTTTTATCGCGTGATTAGAAATGATACATTATTTGCAATTTGCAATAGGACAACACAAGTAGCCACTTTCAACCAATCTGAACCCAGAGCTAACCCACTATGCTTTAAATTCTTCCTAGCGTTGAATCTGAATCCTAACGAATGACATCTAATAAAATCACGACAGCCAAATATTTCATTACCATTTCAATATTTCATGTTGGGCAGAGTAGGCAAAAGGCATTAGGCAAAAATACATATTATAATAGCCAATCATCATCAGATAACAAAGACGGCTTCTCGCACAATTTTTATTCGGTCTTTCGTGTAAAATATTTCTTTAAAGACCATTCAACTGGTAATCATTATCAAAGGCCCTGGTTCTGGCCAAATTCACTTTCGTAATTGGAAACGAAAATGTTGACAATTATAGAGAATGCCAAATTAATGAGCTGCGGTATTAAAACGGAATGTCATATGTCATCTGGGATAAACATTTTTAGCTAGTACACCCCGAAAAGAATTTTGTGTTTTACAAATCATTCAAGCCAACAAAGACCCTTTTCCCAAATTACTGGTCATCAGTTCCTGGAATTAGGGCCATTACCCAGTCTTTAAGAAAACCAAAACCCACTTCAGATAATTTAAAATCGTCATTCTTGTCTATTCTTAGCCCTTAATGTCCTTTACTTTGCCTTGTAATATTAAATGCATTATTCAGAGCCCGAGTAGTACTTGTTATTATTAAAGTGCTTTTATTATTCACTGAATAGTTATATAAAATCGAGTTGTTACATTTTTGCACATCCCT
>JAQGCM010001500.1:0-15013 GCA_034699705.1 Hymenaphorura dentifera | reverse complement strand
CGTAGAAAACCCTACATCGGAAATTTTGGAGGAACTTGAAGAAGTAAGGCAATTCGATTGCTTATTAATTTTTTGATTTCGTTTATAGCTACTACGTTACTCAATCGACACTGCGATTTGTTTGTTTTAAAGGATCAGGAGCTGGGTGGCTATTCTGTAGAATCACCTAAGGATGAAAAGGATGCCATTCCTTATGAAGAAGATGACGAGCAAGATAGGTATGAGGGAAATGAGGATGACTGCCCGGCTTCATGCTCATCCGGATCCGATCCAATCCGGATCGGAGCCGAAGAGGACATGCTCCGGGAATCCGCCAAAATCATTGAAGCAGAAGCCAGAATTGAAAATGAGGTAGGCTGGGTGGAGATTGTGCTCGTTTTGCGGTTGAAAATTAATAACAATTCATTTCTGTTTTTAGAATCGCGATTTGGAGGCTCTTGCAGCGAGATCAATCCCAGAGAAACCTCCCCAGCCTTATTCACCACCATCTTCCTCCGGTTCGAACTCACTTTCCGTCGACTCTAGATTTTTTACAATTTCTTTAGATGAGCCGAAACTCAAAGATATTGTCAACAATGAAGTTGAAAAAGTTTGGCCTACGTGGACGTCTACTGGTACATGTGATCAGTCTGAAATGGAAGTCGTTGAAAATCGAGATTGCTTGACGACGGACGATTCCACTGCTGGTCATTCAATTGCCCAAATTACTGCAGTGGTGGCTGAAGCAAAGAAATTCGACCAGGACCGAGATTTTTTGCATGCAAAGGCTGAACAAACATCGACTTTGCAAAGAAAATCCCTTAGAGATGAAGGAAATCAATTCCCAAGTGAAAGTTCAGCCTCAGAAACTCCAGTTTTGCCCAATCCCAGTGCACCAAAAATGAAGATGAAAGCTACAGAGACGGGAACAAATCTATTGGAATCAAGTCAAAATGCAACGAGCGATTTGCAGTCCACCGGATCAGCCTCTAGTATTCGGGAGGATCGCAGCTACACTTTGGATTTTGAAGAGCAAACAACATCGACCCCTCTCGCAGAAAACCCTACATCAGAAATTTTGAAGGAACTTGAAGAAGTGAGGCAATTCGATTGCTTATTAATTTTTTGATTTCGTTTATAGCTACTACGTTACTCAATCGACACTGCGATTTGTTTGTTTTAAAGGATCAGGAGCCGGTTGTTGGGGATTCTGTTGAATCACCTAAGGATGAAAAGGATACCTTTCCTTATGAAGAAGATGAAGAGCAAGATTGGTATGAGGATGACTACCTGGCTTCATGCTCATCCGGATCCGATCCAATCCGGATCGGAGCCGACGAGGACATGCTCCGGGAAGAATCCGCCAAAATCATTGAAGAAGAAGCCAGAATTGAAAATGAGGTAGGCTGGGTGGAGATTGTGCTCGTGTTGCGGTTGAAAATTAATAACAATTCATTTCTGTTTTTAGATTCGCGTTTTGGAGGCTCTTGCAGCGAGATCAATCCCTGAGAAACCTCCCCCGCCTTATTCACCACCCTCTTCCTCCGGTTCGAACTCACTTTCCGTCGACTCTAGATTTTTTACAATTTCTTTTGATGAGCCGAAACTCAAAGATATTGTCAACAATGAAGTTGAAAAAGTTTGGCCTTCGTGGACGTCTACCGGTACATGTGATCAGTCTGAAATGGAAGTCGTTGAAAATCGAGAATCCTTGACAACGGACGATTCCACTGCTGGTCAATCAATTGCTCAAAATTTAACACTTTCCGCTACACGTTCCTTTGATGCCTTGTTGCGTGATACTGTACGGAAGTTTATTCCTGAAATCCTCCAAGTTGAGCCAGAAGAAGACAAAATGTTCATCGACAAAATCCGTCCTGGTCGCCTTGCGCTCGAAGCCCAGCGGCAAAGAATTCCTTCCACGAAGAAATTGCTTGGTAGCTCTGTCTTTCAAAAATTGCTGGATGTCATTCCTTCAGAGCTTGCCTCGGACTGCTCAAATGGTACCTTAGCTATGCATACTAAACGGCGGTTAACCAAATGGTCCTCAAGGCCAAGGGATGCTGTGGATGATGTGTTGGTTGAAGAAATGATTGACGAGGATAAGGAATGGACAGAGTATTTGCCCGAAGAAATTTTGGTCAAGGACCAAATTCAGGAACGAACAATAAAACGGGCAATCCGAGAAGTCGTCGACAATTTTCACATGGTCTTTGGTAAATAACGTGAATAAATCGCTCGTAAATTATTAGTGAACTGTGTCGGCTTTAAATCATACCATGCATTGCATGCTGTGGAATAAAATGGAACTAATCAGTTGCTCATATTCCCAACTCGTAGCTGAGTTAATTGGCGAGTCTCATTGCCAATGCCATATTTAGGTCCTAAAATGATTGTGAAAACTCACACTCCGAATGTAGCTGAGAACTGAGTCCATCCAAATATCTGCCTTTGCATTAAAATAGAGTAATCTGATAATTCAACCGTTACATAGATTTTTCGGTTTTTTGCCGATAGTTCGTTTATGTGTCATAATGTGTGTGCCAAGATCTCTATTTTTATGCAAACGAATCGCGAAATATTTTTTTGTAAGTCGTACTCACTGATTGCATCCGTTTCCTACAGTCTATCATTCATAAATACTGAATAAAAAGGTTAACTTTTTGTGCATGCTGAACTAGTGATATACATGGTAAAATTTGCTAAATTTTTGTAAGTTTAACTACACTCTGCTCAAAAAATAATTAAAACACGAAAATTATGAATGTTATTAAACGCGAAAGCGAAGAAAGTTCGTCTTGGAATAATTTCAATTTCACGTTGTGTTTATTTATTCGATCATGTTTCGTAATTATTAGTCTAACAAGTTATTTCCTTTTTAAGTAACTAATAATAATACGCTGCCATTTTCTAAAAACAGCGTTTGGCAGCGTCAACATTGCCATATATAATCGGACGGTCCGTTGTAGTTGTGTGTCCCAGTGTAATTTGCAGACTGCAAGACCGGTTTTTCCGAATAGCGTAAACTGCTACTGCTAATCCATTAATTTTAAAGGCACACCAAGTCATGCGAATGCGAAAGGCAATAAGTTATTGCTGATATATAATTTCAAATTGTTCCTGTCCTTGATAATAAATAACTTCGAGGCTTTGACTAAAATAAAATAAAGTAAATATAATAAGTAACAAAATGATAGCACGATTTTCAAGTCATTTCGGGAGAACTAGAGAACAGAACGGGTGCCTAACTAACGTTAACTGGTTAACTAACAATAGAGACTAGCGTACGTAGTGGAATGGGAATGAATGAGTCCTCAAGACTCAAGACTTCCTTTTTCTCGATCCTCGCGGTGAAAGATTCGAAAGCGGCATTGTTGACGCCTTGAGTGTGGTCGTCGTAGGAATCAAAAATGGACGATTCCTCCCAACCCGACTTGAGCGAAAATGAAGCCTTTGAATCAAGGAAGGAAACGGTTTGTCAGGGTAAAGCGTTTTTACGATTCCTTCCACGAGAACTAGCAGGAACCTTTCATTTAGGACTTGGTTTTGGCAAAGATCAAACACAACCAGCAACCCTCTTCGCGTTGTCTCGCTTCCAATCAAATGCTTCAATTCATCTGCAGGAGTGAAATTTATTAATTCTATTCATTCAGCATATTTGAGGTAATTAAGGTTGGTTTGCTGAGAATCCGTTACCTGATAGCGAAGCCATAAGCGAAGCTTTTGCTGTAACTCGAGTCTTTAGTTTGGTATCTGGAGTTCGTGGAGTTCCTGCAGAGATTGGTTGACCGTCCGGCCAAAGTGTCTGCCTAAACAATAAATGAAACTTTGAAGTTGAAATTGTGTACTCTTGTAGAAGTGCAAAATAAGTCGTTGATTTGATTACTGTAGGTTCCTTAAGTAGCCAGCGACTTTAACGGGCCCGGTTAGATGCGCAACATAGTCCAGTATTCTCCGATTTAAATTATCACCCATCATGGCTTTAATGAATTGACGGATTACGATGACAATCTTCCTGTGCAGCCACGTATTTCTTGACTTGAGATCAAAGACTTCATCCATGAGCAGCAGAACAATTCTCAAAGGTATATTATCGTCCTGAAACGTGAATTATCGTTAGAAACCAGAAATAATACATTCTTTTCTATTCATTTGCTAATTTTTGTACCTCTAGATCGATTGACGCACCAACTTTCATTGCCTCTTCGAGTCCAGCCTCAGGTCTTGACTGAAATATCTTTGTAAACCCATCCACCGTATTGAGCAGTGTGTCTGGCATTGTTTTGACTGTTTGAGTCACAGATTTGAAGGATTGTTTGATAGGATTCACAGTCATGTTCACAATCTGAGTAAATCAAATCAAGCGTTATAAAATTTTAGATTTTTTCATGTTACTGGCAAAATATACGACTTACTTTTTCACTGAAATGCTTTTTCTTAATAATGTAAGGGCCCGGTTCAAGAAAATGAAGAAGGCTGTCCTGCAGAGATTCACCGAAACACTGCCAAAAAAATTTTAGGTGGTAAATTATTTTGGCACTAGAAAAATTACACAATTACATTTTGATTTGCAATATGTACTAACTGGCTCAGATGTCATGATATGAATTGATCTCAAGTATTTATTCAGCGACGCCATGCGTTTCTCCAAGAATGCACGATCCGTTTTTCCAAAAGTCTGTTTACCAGGAAACTCCACTTTGTTTAGTCGCATCCATTTCGATTTAATCCACTGATGGAAATCATAAAAATCTGAGTATCGTCTGTAGATATGCCAATTCTTCTCTTTTTCCTTAGATAACTTTTTAACATCGTCAATTCTGGTCGCCAGCAAAACATAAACTCCGTATGTTTTTCCATGTTCTACAGTTAGCGCAGCCTCTATAATTTCAACTTTTAATTTGTACTTTTTGTCCCACACACTTTTCTCCCAAGTGAGAAGTTCGTCTGAGCGCATCCCATTTGCTTGGCTTCTCATTTTCAAACACTCACGACAAGTTTGGAATTCGTCATTTTGCGGCGAGTCGGACTGAGCTCTCAACGTGTTCGCATCCAGCATATCGCCTTCACTCAAGGAAACCAAATCATCCATGTCATCCTCCTCATCGGACGCAGAGGAAGCACTATGGGCTGAAACAGTTTCTGCCTTCAAAAGATCCAACTCCATCAAACATTTTATGTAAGCCTTATTTCTTGTGAACGCTGGATAAAATTTGTCAGTTGTTTGCATTCTTTCAATCAGAGCTCTCTGAATTTCGTCAAAGAGCTCGGCAGTTATCGTCTCTGTCTTGATTTGAATATAGAATCGCTTTATTACATTTTCAGGTAACTTCACACGTGGAACAGCCTGTAAAAATGAAAAAAAGAGGTTTCAAAATTACAAAACTATCAAAATCGAAGAGTTTCCAAACAGTTTGTGACCTTCTCAGAGAGGAACTGCTCATATATGTTGAGGGCGGCATCTCTCATGCAGTCGAGCATGGCCTGATTACTCTTGGTTTGGTCCATTCTAGTTTGATTATTCTTATGACTGGTTTCGATTACAGTTAATTGTTGCTCCCCTGAAACTCTCCAAGCTGTGCCACATATTTGCAAATTAGTCACAAGGCTTGACGAAGACAAGTAAAATCAGTCCAAGTATAATTCCAAAATTGACTTACCGTCCGCGTTGAGGTACATGAGTAAATAGTGGTTGCCACCAACCGAAGCCATGAAGTCCAAGAAATATGAGAGAGCAATGCTATTCCTAAGAACGTCTTCCAAAGTTAAGCTATGAATTTTCATGTCGGGCATAAAATAATGTTGCCATCCTTCTCCGTCGGCTTCATCCTCCCAATCTCCGTGTTTTCCTTCTTTTAAATGACTTATCTGCTGCTCAATTGCTTTTCTAACATAAGTTAAACACTTCAGCTGTTGCCTAATCGTATTTTGTTCGTCTCCTGAAACTGCAGTCTTCGACAGCTCTGCTTTCTAGAACGAGATGACCAAACACGTTACAAACGTAAATTCAGAAGAACTATTGTAGCTGCGAAATATCTCACCAATTCAGCCATTTGTTGAGTAAAAAAGTCCAAGACAGCAAATAATTCATCAATAGTGTCACTTGTACGAAGTACTGTCATGAAAACGTCAGGCGATACACTGAAGCCTTGGCACTACAAGAAAGAATACAATATTATGACCTTGTAGTCAATCGCTGACTCATGACAGACTAAAAGTGGGACTGGAATAAAACTGAGAATTAACGAAACTGACATACCAGCCATACGATGACTTGATTTACAAAATCGGGATCGGCTAATAAGTGCAAGAGTGGAATCAGGACATGATTCACTAGCAAATCTTGAGCCAGAGATCCAACTGGAGAGCACCCGTAAGTTTCATTTGGTAGGAGTAAATAGAGCAGCACTTCGCTAAGGCCTTGGAAATAATCTGGTGAAATAAGATCGCACAAATGTAATTGACAAATTGAATACCTCAACCTTGGCTTAAACAATTCACAAACAGAATTTCTTTTACCGTTAAGATGAGAGTCATCTGTGCAAACCATATCACGACAAAGATTTTTCTCCATTGTCGCTTCCAACTCAAAAAATACGGAAATTAGATCACTGTTAGGATTATCCTTCAGTTTCACAAGGGATTGCCTGTACAGTCGGAGATGAGATGCAGCATCATCGACTAAGTCCGTGGTCAAATACGGAATCCAATTTACGTCTTTCACTCTAAAAATCCAAAAGGGATTCAAATAAAAATACATTTGAAGACATGACAATTTATTAAGCAAAATATCTCGGTTATGGTAAGGCAACTCGTCAACAAACCTGGAAGATAACGTGACAAGTGATTCCTTGATTGTTCGTCGGAGCTGATGAACAAATTCGTCGTCCTCACTTATATGATCATACCACAAATGAATGTAGTCACGCAAAATGTAGTCAATCATCTCGTGAATTGTTTCGTCAATGATAGCGGAGCCCGTGATTCGCATATCCATTTTCTGCCGTGCCTCGCGGACTTGAAGAATCGGTTCCCCGGTTTCACATTTTGCAGCATCAGCCAAGATTGACGTTTTGCTAGGCCCCATTGTAAAGCCTTCGTAGTCAGTGGAGTCATTGTAAAACCGGAAACAAATCCTAGAAATACAAAACTCATGTGAAACAATGGTGAAAATATCGTAAACAAATTTTGCTTACTAATTGAAATTGGCGTTGCCTTACCCAGCAAAGAGGCTAGCAATGATCAGAGGAATTCCAATGAGAACGTTTGTTACTCCAAATAGGGCGAACAATACGAAAAATACAGTCGCGGCAGCGGTTCCTCCGCTCCACCAAGTCCATTTATATCGCAGCGCGATATTGATGAACGGTAGAACTCTATCCATTGTCCTTCCAGTTTGGTTTACTACATGCATGTAACTTCGGTGAAATAGGAACCTGTGGGAGGGCAGTGACGGCAATAGAGAAGTGAACTTCTCATTTTCTTCTTATCTTCATCTTCGAGGTGGTCAAGAAATATTTCTTCAACTCTCCTATTACACAAAATACATAAAAATTATTAGAAATTTTGACCAACCTCGTTTACAATTGGCTGAGTTGACAGCCACAGTTAACAGCTGAACTTTCGAACACAGTAATGCTTGGTTTAGAGTCGTCATGTCACTCTTACTTTCACTCGCGAATTAACATTGGTTGTAATGGTAGTTAGGCCATTTCTGCATTATGTTTGGTCCATAAGAGCAATGTTAATTTTGTCAACAAGTGAAAGTGAAATGGCTACTATAAATGAAGCATAAACGTAACACGTAACGTATTGTTGACCACGTTTACAGTGTGTTAACTGTATAAAATAAAACTATTGCTTACTGTTTAAGTAAAATTTACCGTTCTTTAAGTCCGTCCGTATGTGTCCTCTTTGGATTTTGCAATTTGGCTGACCAGAAGTTTCCAGTTGTGTCTGTGTGGGCCGTTCGCCGTAGTTTTCGTCAGCGACTGATTTTTTAGCGACGTCTGGTCATTCAGTGAAGGTCAGGGCAGGGACCCTTGAATGACCCAAATTGCGAGCGACTTACTGGGGCAAAGACTCCCACACAACAGCACAAACCAAAATTCGGGGATTTCGGTTTTTTTGGGTTTGTTTGGTTTGATTTGCTACACGCTAGAGAGGGCTGGGCCAAAAACTTTTAGATTTGACTTGACTTCCTTCCTTGACGTATTTATGCCTGCAAAATTTGGCAACAACCGGTTGGGCTGACTAAACAGGCAACGCTGACTCCTCCACGACCAAAACCCAAACTCAAACGCCATTCCATAAATGCAATGCAAAAGAAACGCTCAATTTTGGTGTTCGTTCAGGTGACTTTCAATGCATTCAATGCAATGAATGCACTTCTCCTCAATCAACTTCTTCATCCTCACACAAAAAAATTCAACCATTTCTTTTCAAAAATTATAGCCAGGCAGTTGAACAGTTAAATTTGTTCAAATTGTCAAAATTTTGACAATTTTGTGGCGTCCACTTAACTATTTCTTTTCACTCGACGGACCGACTGTGACAATCAACTTTGAACTTTTTCTGTGTAAGACAGAGGAGAACGCAATTGTCGGCCCAACTCGCCGACCACCGAAGGTCAGTGTCAGTAGTCAGTCGTGGAGTTGTGCACTGCCACTGCCACAGACAGACAAATAGGTAAGATTTACAAATTTGGAATTTTAATTAGTTGAAGATAAGATTGGTTATTCACTGAAATCTCTCGTCAATCTGCTGATCGCTGACTATTACTTGATTTTGACAGTGTAGTGTACTGTCTGGCACTCTGTCGTGTCGGCGTCCGCAAAGTTGGTCGGGCTCGGTAAAGAGAGTTTGAGTATTGTAGTTCAGTTTAGTTTGCGTTGTCAATTAGTCCACTCAATTCCGCAATGTTGATTGTTCTAGTGTACCACCTTTACCTACTCCACAGTAGTCAACAGTTGGAATATTACGATAATCTGTGGCAGGACTATAAACAGTAACACTGGTCTGGTTTAATTTTCAGAAATTGACTCACTTACTTGGTTGCTCTAGTCTCTGTCTCCGGCAAAACAAATTGTTGAGAAATCACCTGTTGAAAAGTTAAATGGATGGGAGCGATATGTTAAACGGAGACGACGACTATTCTCAAGGAAATGAAGGGGAAGACCGCGTTTGCCGAGATTTTATGAGGAATGTTTGCAACCGTGGAATTAATTGCAAGTTTATCCACCCGCACGACATCAAGATCCGAAATGACCCAATATTTTGTCACGACTATCAACAAACAAAATGCTTCAGATCTACTTGCAAATTCATCCATTGTTCACGTGAAGAAGAAGAACACTACAAAACTTCGGGTGAATTACCAGAAACTTTCACCGGTGGAGACGGCTTTACTTCGTCCCAGGGGAAAGGTATGAGGGGAAAACCCGCCACTAGGCAGAATGGAGCGGCTGGTAGAGGGAGAGGTGGGGTGACCCGTGGAGCTGGACGAGGAGGAAGTGTAGGAATAGGACCTTCTATCTGGGACACGGTGGACACCAGCTCTTCAGAGGTCCCCCTTTGTAAGGACTACTTAAAAGGCGTTTGTGACAGACCTCCTGGCGGATGTAAGTTTCGACATGCAGACCAAGACGGCGGCGGGTTCAGAGGAGGGCGAGGTGGAGCACTGAACAGGAGAAGGCCGGGGCCAGGTGCTCCGTCATATTTCGAAGGCGGTCCTTCTGAAACCAAGAGAAGTAATAACTTCGGTGCCGTTGGAGTTGGCCAAGGAAGACCACAAGCAAATCGGCTATCTGAATTTGATCAGTACGAAGACTACTACAATCCAGAATATTCAAATCCCCCTGCCCCTGTAGCAGCGAGTCAAGCGGTTTATACCGGAAACAGGGCGGCTGCTTACGGGACATCAATGATGGCTTCTCATCACAGCGCAACTTCCCCTTCTTACTTGTCCGGAAGAAATGGATATGGGAGCTTCAACAACAACGAGGTTGCAGGTGCCGCAGCCGCAACTCCTTACACGACGACCACCGTGTTTCAAGCAACCACGGTCAAAGCTGTTGAGGACGAAAATTTTATGCTGAAACGTCGTATTGAAGAACTGAAGAAGCAAGTCTCTGACCTCGTAGCTACCAACGAGTATTTATTGTCACAGAATGCTCACCTGCGAATGAACAACATAAATGTGAATGCGATCATGGCGAAGGAAGTTCAGAGCGTGACGGGAGCTGGCGTCGGAGTGACCGGAACTTCGGTTGTTCAGACCTTGGTGTCAATGGCACAGCCCATGGGAATGACACCGTCTCTAAGCGTTGCAGCAACTCCCATATCCTTGTCAAGCATTTCGACAGGACCTACAGTCGTGTCAATGCCAGCTTCTTCGATTAGTCAGCCCCTCCCGGCGGTTGTCACCCTGGCCCATCAGCCGCAGACAGTCTACCCCATGGTAACGTCTCAAGGAGTTTTAGCACCGCAAAATTAAGCCCTAGACGTCGGACTTAAACTTAAATGAAACGTAAGTGGAGGGGTCTCTTTCCTCGGCACGCACTTCTAAGTTTCACAAAAAAAATCCAATGCAGCATTTGGATCCAGCAGAAGGAAATTATATATGCTTTTGCATGCGTGGGCACTTATTTTTTTCATTTTGTCTGATTAGTCCATTTTAGCAATTGTTGTAAATAAATACATATTTGCATTACTATAACTCTAGTTAAGATCCGTCAGCTCGAATCATTTGAAATACTAACCTTCACTTAAACTAAACTTAAGTAAATGTTCACAGTTCACACACACATTGTTTGGTTAGAGAGTATTTGGTGGATGCAATAGCAAGGTTTTTAAATGTTTGCAAAGGTGTTGTAATGTTGTTTGTAAATAATAGAGTAACTCGTAGCGTAATTCAATAGCAAGGAATAAAATAGAAAATAGAAGGATCCTGGAACTGGGTGGATAGTGCTGGGAACTCAGGAAGAATATCCGGGAAGGTTGCTATTTTTGTTTTGTTTTGTTGTTTAGGTTGATTACTTTTGTACATAAATCTACATAGTTTAGCTTGTAATTAGTTAGGAATTCAATTTAGCTGAGGTTAATTTTGATTCAAGTTTCATGACTTAAATGTACATTTAATGCATCCCCATAGATAAGTTATGAATATGATTTTAAACTCCTATGCCTACAAGTGTAATGTACAGACGTTTGTAACGTAACATGAATATTGTCAACGATCGCTTCATTTTAGTTGACACTTGTTGACACCCCCCCCCCCCCTTCACAATTCACTAGCGGATTTTGTCAGTTTTTTGGTTTTCCAAATGAAATATTAAACGACGTTGGGGAAAGAATGTACAACATTATGGGTTTACTCTACATTCAGATATTAAAATAGAAATATTTCAATACTTCAACTTCTACGTAAAATTTGGCGACGATAGGGAGGAGAGAAATTAACTAAAGCATGGAAACAAAACTTCCTACTCCGAAACGTACGCAAACACTGCAAAATTGCAGTTTGAGATTTCGAATAATTTAATCTCAATCTCAGACTCCGATTCTTCAATCCTACAAAACAATTGCAGAGAGGCAAGCATTAATTTAAATTTAATGTTTAACTGCATAATATTTAGCTATATTTATATTAGTTAATGACTATCTTCGATGGAACGATTGTTGAAAGTTGGAATTTTACTCAATGTACAAAATATGAATCATGAAAAAACTGGAGTTATCGTAGTCGCGTACGAGACTGTTGTACTGAACTACTACTGAATTTGTAGAGAGCCATGACCTTTACGTCACGTCGTAGGTCTTTTTTAGCAGACAAAAAATTGATTTGAACCATTTACACACACTAACCTTCCATTCTTCAGGTTACAAAATAAGTTACGTTCGTACCGAGAAAAAGATCAGAATTTAATAATGTCTTGTGTACTAGTAAGTCTGTAATTTGAGTATTTGAAATGAATGTCCAAGCAAGCTAAGGTTTAAATTGTTGTATTTAGTGGGAGTGTTAAATGTAGAATTTTATTGATTTTATCATCAAATTCAAATCTATTTAAGAGAAATGAATCGAGAAATCCATTACGACTACAACCTTCAAGTTTCTTCTACCAACCAAACCAGGTGCACTGCACAGATTTGGGCCCATTCCCAGAAGTTAGAGAAATATAATAATTTTAAGTTATTATTCTCGTTACATTTCTCATTTGGTAGTATTGGTAGTGGACCAGTGGAGTATTGGATTTGGAGGAGTACGAATTATTAGTTTAAAAATTTAATACCCAAGTCCTTCTTTTACTCAAGGGTGTTTTAGAACTACGTACGTACGTGTTTGTGTGTATCGTTGAGAAAAAAATAAACCTTGGGTTTGAACTTATCTACAATTTACACGTATGAATGAAGCTAATTATTGTGAATTAAAAATAAATCTCCAGCCATCGTTTATTAAAAATAAACATTGTCTTCACACACAAAAAAACATGAAGTGAAATGACAATTATTATTATTATCGTTATCGTAAGCAAAGCACTTGTGTCTTTGAACGGGGTTATATTATATTCATTATTTTCTTAATATTCTATCAGATGGGTCAGCGCTCAGCAGATTTAGTCATTTTCTTAATATCCAATTCCAATTAGTTTCCGGTTGCCAAAGAGGAACCATTTTCTGTACAACCAAATTAGAACGCTAATGATTCCACCTGTGCATAGTCCGAAAAGTCCGAGGATGGCCCGATATTTTAAATGAGTTCGACTTGACTTGAGTTCCTTCAAGACTTCTAAAACTTGTTCACGAGTATCGTCCGAATTCCCTGAATTTTCTATCACAAAATCTGCTTGATCGCATTTGTCCTTGAGAGGCATTTGAGCAACGACTCTGGCCTTGGCTTCTGACTCTTTTAAACTATTTCTATCCATCAGTCGTTGGAGTTGAATGTCCTCTTCGCTAAAAAAAAAGTAATTAGATTTGACCGTGCGTTCGTTGCATTTTCCCGGATCAAAATACTTGCAATTTTCGAGTGTAGGAGTGATTTTTAAAAGAATTAAATTTTCTCGGAATTACACAGTTCCGGTCTTGTACAAATTCAAAATACTTGCAATTTTCGGGTGTAGGATTGATTTTTAAAAGAATTAAATTTTCTCGCAATTACACAGTTGTCTTGTACAAATTCAGAAAAACTTAGCTTACCAAGTGACAACAATGATCTTGTGGACATATTGGGCCCAAATTCCAGACTCGAACAGGAGGGGTACGTCAAGTACGACAAATTGGTAGCCTAAAATCACATAAAATTCACAATTTGATATATTGTAAAGCAAGTTCAAATCAAATCTTCCATAAGAATGCCGTGCAGACCTTTAATTAGGTAACTGGCGATGTCCCAGAAGATTTCTTTTCTGATTTCCGGATGTGTGATACGATTCAATTCTTGTCTTCTTGATGCGTCATTGTAGATTATTGTAGCCAAAAGTTGACGATTTATCTCACCGTTCGGCTCTAAAATCTCTTCGCCAAAACTTTGACGGATTTGTTTCCATGCTTTGCACCCGGGTTGAACCACTAAAAGAATTCAAGTACTGTTTATCAATACCGTCGTTACAATACAGTTTACAATATTACCAATGTATGTCAATTTTTTACAAGAATGACAATCGTAGTTAGAAACCTTTTCTTGCGATTTCATCCGAGTCTATAATGGGGACTTTGTGCTCCGCAAGAATAGAGGAAACCGTTGATTTCCCTGTTGCGATTCCACCAGTTAATCCTACCAAAAACATCGTAAAATTTTTCTCAAAGAATTTGCAAAATTCGGTTCCAGTTCCTGCAGTCAGTCAGTCCTAGCTCAACAACAATAACAGCGCTAACTAACTAGTGAGTGCATCATGTGATGTATCGTCGTAACGTAATGTAGTGCGAAATAAAAATCACAATCACAAATTCGCAATTATTTTTGCACAATGCAAATAATGAGCTCCTAGCTGTGTAATAAAATAATAAAATGGACTATGGACAATATGAATAATACAAACATAAACTGAATCCGTAAAAATCCCACAACACAAAACACTACACTACAGCAAATCAGGCACAAAATGTGAACGTGACTTGCACATGCAATTTCCATGGTATGTCAACGTAAGCATGTAACGTAGGTATGCAGCAATGCAGCCCTCAAAATTCTCTATCGCTTCAGATTCAGATAAATACAACATTTGAATTTACTTTTACACCAAAACCGGGCATTATTGTTTATTTACAGTTTGCTTGCAGTGCAAAATTTTAACATTTCGTTGCAGTTGGTGCACATTTGACAACTATTGCAAAATGTGGGAGTAAATTTGACTAATTTTTGTGATAATAGAAAAATGTCGTGAGATAAAAGTTTTTTATCTGAATTTTTCCAGGAGATGCTATTAAATTTTCACCATACAGTAAGTTCGTGCAGTACATTTTTGACTTCCTTTCTGGTTCTGCTGGTTCAAAGTTGATTATTACTTTTGTTGCAAAACATATATTGGTTAAGAATTAGAATTGCACGCTATAGGCAGGCAACAAGAATTGGCAATGAATCAACCGCACGGAAATAGCTGAGAATGTAAAAAAAATCCAAAATTGTCAATCATATGCACATAAATTGCAAAATATTCCACCGAAATCGAATAAATGTGTTCTCCTGCGAGCTAGACAAACCATCTCAACTTTGCTGTTTGCTGCTAGTTTTGACCAATTTTATTTTGGG
Organism: Hymenaphorura dentifera; assembly: GCA_034699705.1. Lineage (NCBI taxonomy): Eukaryota > Metazoa > Arthropoda > Collembola > Poduromorpha > Onychiuridae > Hymenaphorura > Hymenaphorura dentifera. The sequence continues at coordinate 285 of JAQGCM010001500.1, read as the reverse complement.
CAATAGTGTACATTTAACTTTCTCCAGTGTACTTTCTCCAGAGCCTGCGTGATGGCATGACAGGGTGAAAGTGAAAGTATCTTTCCAAGGCTAGCCTGGACATATGACTACATGATCATTTAGCAATTTGTCAAGTCTTAATTGACCAATTAGGCAATTCATTCGCAAATTTTAGGTTTTAACCCTTTCTTGCACTGCAATTTGTGATTGCAGTGCCGGCCCATGACTGCCGTCGACCTGGATAACATGAGAGAAAAACGTGCTTACAATATTCGTAAATTGAAA
>JAQGCM010001499.1:0-15021 GCA_034699705.1 Hymenaphorura dentifera | reverse complement strand
GGCTTGGACTAAGTTTATTATAAAAAGTTACAGGATTTTAACCCAAGACACCAAAAAAAAAAGTCGTTTCATTCTTCAAACTCACTCAGCAGTTTCTGCTGCTGCAATAGTACGATTGCAAGGCAATTACAAAAACAAAAACTTAATCATATCCTGCTGGCTGAGCTGAGCTGAAACTGTAAACTCAACTCAAATAAAAATGTGTAAACATGAATGGAATGGAATGGAATGACGACTTGACTCAGTTTTTATGGTTTGTTGAGAAAAAAATTAAAAAAAAAGGAAAGAACTACGGTATCAGCATTGAATTGCAGTTGCAGTGCAGGAGGTCAGATTAGTTTCAAAGAATGCATGACTTTGTTCAAATTCCTTACAAAATACCCGACTCCGGACGGATGTCAATTCCATTCTTTTGCATGAAATATGGGTCAATTTTCCTCACTCGTCATCATGTCATGTCATCAGACTACCCCACAAAGTTTTGTAACAAATGGCCAAAGAGAGAGACACTTTAAAACTTTCAATTGCTTTGCTTTGCCTCAACTTTAACTCAAAGAAAAACTTGCTTTTAATTAATTTCCGTTTCAAAGTTTAGCCTTCCTGCCTGCCAGTGGCAGTGGCAGCGTAGTCAATTTTGTATGACTAAATTTCATTCAAATTTTACTACCTTTGAAATATTACATATTTAGTCTGTCGATTCCATTCCCTTGTCCTTCCTGTGTGTGTAGTTCCTTCCGCTAATTCTTAACTTAAACTTTAACAACTGTGACTTAAACTTTCGTTTTTCTTCAGGAAGGATGGATCAAGTCATGCATGCCTTTATTCATTCCTAGTCCATAAGGTACAAACTCAAGTCCAATATTATGAATGCACTTGCTAATTTAGTGCAGAACTCTCGTTCGTGTCAAGTCTAGTCTTGTCCAACAATTGAAATATATGGAGAAAAAAAGTGTGCCAAATCTTAATTAAAACAAATTAACTAACTGTGCGTTTAGTCTTTTCCCCGACTGACTTTTTTTTTTAGCAAGGGTTGGAACGGTTTGGCTAGATTAAGAGAAACATTTTACACCCAGCAGCAGAGTTTGCAAAAATGTTTGGTTCTAAGGAAGAACGGACGGCCCTTTGTTGGTGTTCAGACTCAATTTTATGTAACTGGGGTCCGGTCCTATTATCTTTTGAGATTGAATGAGACTCGAGACTGACGACATATAAAAAAAGTTTGAGGAAATGATTAATTCAATTCAATTTACTCTACATTCTCATGAAAGACGAGTCCAATGCTAAATTCCCAAAAAGTCTTTGACTTTTGTGCCTCATTTGTCAGCCTGCCTGACTGTGGACGTGGAGTGGACTCTGCATTGTATGTAAGTGTGGAGTGTGAACTTGAGTGACTGACAACCATAAAACAGTCTCAAGTCCCACGACTTACGACCGACCAACCAACCAACCACTCTCAATTTTGGACTCACATCACAATCAAATTCTGACAAGATAGACACAAACACTACTCTACTCACTCGGCACTCGGACCGTAAAATTTAATAGACGTCTGCCCTGCCTGAGAACTCTTGCTTGTTCCTTGCAAACTGTCAGTCACTCAGTTCTTTTTTAGTGCGTGTGTGGGTTGCAAAAATGTATTTTACACAACTTTTAAACCAAAAAATTAACATACAATCCATTCCACAGTCCCAGTCCGTCGTTAAACATGCTTCGCTTCCTTGCCTTCCCAGCCTCTCTCAATGTCTCTCATCTTCTGTTTCAAGAGTAAAAAGTCTGTCGTTGTCTGTGTCCAAAAAAATATCAAAAGTACGGTCATGTCATGTCATGTCGTCGTCTGGGTCTGGGTCTGGGCTGAGTTTACTCCCGTTTCCATGACAACTTGGCCCTAGCCCTCTTAAAACTTAGTTATGGCGAACATGTATGTGGGTCGAGTACAGGTGCAATAAACTATCCGTACATAAGATTAACAAATTATTCGTATTCCCATGCAGTGCAGTGCAGACAGCTATTTATTAGCAAAAACAAATCCATGCAAAATTTCCATGGCTCTTTTCCTTTGCATTGTTGCAGCAGCAGCAACAGCCGCAGCAACAATTAACACTAGTTCAACAATGGCACTTGAAACACGAAAATGTCTAGCTCATATTCAACCGAACAAATTCCTTCGGGTTAAATGTACTCCTTATTGAGTATTCACACGTTTACGTTTCCCTTAGGATTAAATATGTACGTGATTCGATTTGCGGGAGCGGCGATTAAGTGATTGTTGGATACCCGAGACATTTACTACATTTGCATTTGTCTTGGCTTAGCCCACGTACATAGTACATACGTGCTTACGTGCTCAGGAATGTGTGCAAGTGATCCGTCCGAGCAACAATGAAATGAATGCCAAGGCAACCAACCACAAAGAACAAGCATTTACATAGTTGACGAAACAGAACAGGGAACACGTGTTCCAATTTATTATTACAATGACCGATGGCCAGTGACACCTTAGCACAGCACAGCACAGGTGGTGGTGTTCTTAAGTTTACGTAGCTATCAAATGTCCAGTCCAGACAGACTTACTGACAGACAGTTGGCCAAGGCGATGCGATGGCGATGCGAAAACTACAACAGTTGAATTCCATATTAGGAAAAGTTTTAAAACTTTAGGTATTTTGTCACCTGTTGAATGACGAACATACGTATTATGTTAGGAAACGCACCTGCCTGCCTGCATTTGCCCAAATCTCTTTTCAGAATTTTATCTGATCTGTCTACCCCGCAATCCTAGACTAGATTGGGGTCATAGGTCACTAAAGCATCTCAAGCAGCTCAGGCTCAATTTTCAAGCTCAATTCTGTCCATCTGGCTTAAGACTGCAGAGCAGACCACCACCACCAGTACCATGAAAAGTGAAAACCAACCCATTTGTTTTATGAACAAACATAAATTTTTATGTGAAACAATTTCTAAAAATTTTGAAATGTTTCCGTTCCGACCTTCCTTGACCTTTTTTTTTAGAGCTGACTGAGATTTAGAAGTGAACAGGATGTTCACTGTTCACGAAAAAAAAGTTTGGGTTAGACTTCAAACTGATTATGGGAAAAAGAATGAGTTTGGAGTAGGGAGTAGTAGGGCGCTCGACTCACAAGTGTGTAATTACAATGTCTCGATCTTGTACCGTACCATACATGTGCAGCAGTAATTCATGGACTTTTACGTTCTTGGACTCAAATTGCTCATGACCTTTCTCAACATGATGATATTTTTCTTCTGACTGAGTTAAAAGTTGAAACAATGTCGAAGTCGAGTCCTTCTCTCATCTCATTGTTGTAGTCCATATTTCATGGTCAATGAGTACAACAATGGTTTAATTAAACTGAGTGTAGCTTTTACAGTTTTTGGAGATTAAACTCTGCGAACAGAACAGATCTTACAGGACTACTAAGGCAAAGACTAAGCAAAGTAATTGAATCTTTGGTGCAGTCAGTCACGACCCGACCGACCCCACGTACATAATTCGCTACAGCAGATGACTTTTTTGAAACGAAAACGATGACGAGTGACGAGCTAAGAAGAAAATCCCAAAAGTGATAAGGAGGATAAACGGAAGGAGTCGAAATTAAAGTCACAAATGATGAGAACAACAATGTACTGACTGGTTATGTATCCATGATAAGGAATGTTGATAAAGTCACTCTTGAACTTTAAAGAAGAAGAAGAAACAAAAGAAGTCATCATTACATAATGTCCGTTTTACAACACGGCAATTACGTCAAAACTAATTGGTTGCCCTAATATGTGAGCTACTGACTCTCAAACTTGCAGCAGAAAGTCTAAGTGTACGTACGGGATGGAACGTATTTGGACAATTTGGAGCTACGCCTCTCAATCCACATTCTTCAAGCCTTTAGTGCTTTTGCTTTGTAATATTTGAGACTCTTGATTTTTAAACATAAATCTGAACCTAGAAATTGATTGAGAATTGAGATGCGTAGCCAGAGGAACTACCAAATGCGACTTCAAATTGGAATTTCAACCAATTCGTAGGGCTCAAATTCATCAATTCAACATTTCCGCACGCAAAGTTGAAAGTGAATTTTTTAGCATCGCGACGCGATCGCACCCTGCCTTCTTTTTCGTCTCCATTCACCTTGATCCTCAAGAAGACCTCGCAATGACCACCAATAGCAAATTCATTTTAAACCCTGCTACTTAAGTATTATACAACTTTGAACTAACTTAAATTTGAAACAATTGGTTTCAAGGTAGAGTGGTTTGCAGGCAGGCTTGTCTCTTGCTTTTAAAAGTTCAGCTCCAAGTTCAAATTCAAGCTCAAACTCACTCTCAGTCAGTCAAAAGTTCAGAAATCCCGTCCCGTCCTGCCCTAACGTAAACGCTCGGCACAGCTCACAGCCAACTTCTCAAATATTAATCTCTTATCAAAGAAATCATCTCTAGGATGTCATAAAAGTGTCATTGCCCAGTAAAAATCAAATGAGTTCAATCAACGCAACGCAACGCAAGCCTTGCTGGCTTGCTGGCTTTGTTGTCGGCCATGCAATTTCACGGCTTCATTGCATTGGGCGCTGCGCGTAAATTGGCAAAGTCTATAAATAGAATTAAATCCAAATCACACACACTACGTACTCAGAACGCACGAGTTAATAGGAGTCGTCGTTCTAATAAAAAGCAAGTCCAAGTCCACGTCCAGTCCAGCCGTTAAAATGAATAGGATCTGTGGGACTTGAGTTGTTAATATAAATAAATTTTTGAATGGTCTGTCTGTAAGTCTAGCAATCCAATGGCAATGTGTGACAATGAACGACAGAAATTGTGGCTAATTCTTTTTTGTGCCAAAGTGCCAGTCCATCGTCCAGAAAGGACACCATGTATGGAAGGAACTAGCCAACAGCTAGCTAAACCAGCTTCGTATTCAAATTCATATTCGTTCGTAAATTTGTATTGTAATTGTACTCTTTCACTCACTCCACTCGTCCATTCACTCGCACTCCTTAGTTGTCTAAATTGACGCAAGCGGAAGTTTACTTCATTTATTTCAATTAAATTTAGATTTAACCATTTGTATTGTTCAATTGAGTTGACTTGCTGCTGCTGCTGCCTACCTGCTGTTGTGGTCTACTGCATTTACAACTCCAAATTTTCCTTCCTTTTCCGTATTCTGAAACGTATCCGTACGTACTACTACTTCATTCGTGTGCAACCAGCTGGGATTTGGGATCAGTATTTGCCAACAACCCTTTCAATTTGAATGCATTGGTTTGGTTCAAAATTTTGAGAATTTATTTGAACAGATTTCAGACAGACAGCGGGCGGAACCCCACCCAGACCCAACCCACTCTTAAACTTAACCGCTAAATAAATTTGCAAAACCTCGCCCACTTTGCCATTAATGTTATGCTGCTAAATGTGGTTCCATGTAGGAAATGGCAAATGCTTTGCAATGCACGAATGGCTTTGAATTTCCAATCCGATGCAATGCAATGCAATAGACCGGAGACGGAAGGAAGCAGCAGCAGCCAACAACTTGCCAATTTTTTTTGCATTTTTTTTTTGCCAACTTAAAGGGAAAACACAAATTAAACTCACCACCTTCAATTAACAATTTCTGAATGACATTCTAATGCAATGCATAACATTTTCCATTGCCAAGCAAGCATCCGTTGTTGCTGCAGTGCAGTACAATGCCAGTGCAGTTAGTTTTGCACACATGAAAATATCCACAACACACAAAGTATGTGCTTGCATAGTACGTACATATGTACATTTAGCGGCGGTTTGAATAAATTGTTTGCCTATCCTGTCCTGTCCTGCCCTGTGCTGTACTGTGTGCACATCGCACATGGTCGGATACTTACTGTACTGTACATAGAATTGGCAATGGCAAATTGTAAATGAGCTCCACAGTCAGTGCGTGCTGGGCTGGGCTGGTTGAGTGCAAAAAACTGTGCAAATATTCAGTCAAAACGGAGCGGATGTACACAAATACAGAAAGCCACAGACAGGCTAGGCATGCATGCATGCCTGCAAGGAAAGTAGGCGAAGTGAAAGACCCTAACTCCTAACGTTGTTAGGAGAGGAAACGTAAACAAGACATGAGCATTAAGTCTGATCAGTTAAATCAAAATCTACCCAGCTAAATAACTACTCTAACCATCCGTCAAACCATTCAAAACCGAATCTTGGAAAAGCGAGTCGACTGTCGAGTCGAATCCAAGTCCCCCTAGCCCTAGTCGGTCGTCAAAAACGCTTGCTTTTCGAGCAACCATTCATTTGTCCATTAAAATGTTTACTTGGCCGTTCGCTCCATTATCCGTTCGTTTTGAGTAATGAATTTCATTATTTTAAAAGCCCTGCGAGAACGTGAGATACGAAAGCTTCATTTTTTCTCGTTTATGATCTTGTTTCATTTCATGCTTTGGCCAAGCCAAAAGTAGTGCAATGAAGGCAGTGCAGTGGAATGAATTACTCTCGTAATGGATTTGGTCATAAAGAATAGTTTCGAGATTCAGTTTCAGCTTCCAAGCACTTATCACAATTCTCGAATTCTCTGCTGCTGCCGGTTAACCTATATTTAGATAGCGAGAGAGAGAGACCAGGAAGGAAGAGAAGCCAAGCCAAGTCAAGACTGACTACATGCACAACAACAATAAAATAAAAAGACTCGACTCGGACTCGGGCTAAGGCTTGAATAAATTGCTTTTGGACATTAAGGACGAGGCGATCTACTACAACTACAACACATTATTATTGTATCATTTATCTCTTCAATTAAATGGACACAGTCCGCCGTCCATTTCACTCAGCCAGCCAGCCAGCCCTTGTTCCTTGTTTCCGTGTAAAGAAATTTTGTACGTACGTAGTCGTAGTTCGTTCGTCGTACTTACAATTTATGTATTTCTCTTTGAGCTATTTAAGTTGGTTTTATTGTGTCATTACTAGCTGCTAAGAGCCAACAAAAAGCTAAGCTAAGCTAGCTATTTGCCATTCCATTACTTTCGTAAGGCAGGCAGGCAGCTCAGCTCAGCAAATGATTAATGTCCACATTTGCAAAATATGAGCACCCACTCAACACACGAACACATTGTCGCACATCTTTACTGTTGAAATTAAAGTTGAATGATTGGAGGGATTCTATTTTAATTAAATTACTTTAATTATTGGCTCAGGCTCTGGCTCAGGCTCAGGTGCTGCAAAGAAAAATGAGTGGCTGAAATGGCTCAAGGCACGGCCAAGTTGCAGTTGCATGCAGTGCAAGTTTGTCTTTGCAAAAAAAAGTGTAAATTTGAAATTGCTCAAAGTAAGTAGAAAATGATGATAGATGCGAGTGAAGAATTGAGGTACAACAGGTAACTTTCTCCAAGCAAAAAAATTAAAGTTTTGAAAACTTCTTCTTGTATGTGGTCTAGTCCAACATTGTGTTCATTTGAGTTTGATTTGATTTGATTCCTAAACTAACTTTTTTATTTTTTTTTATTTAAGACTGCGACTGCGACTGACTGCATGCAATATATCGTAAAATAAGTAAAAAAAAAGTTAGTGAGTAAACTTTTAGTTAAGTTGGTTAGTTATCTTGCTCTTGCAATTTTGAAGTGCTCGGACTCAAACGACCGACCCAGAAACGAAACGACGACGGCAGAATTTAACGTAATTTAAAAAGCAAGGTGTGAGTGCGAGTCGAGTGCATGAGTCCGTACACCGTACAGGAACTCGTGAACATCATGCTCTACAGATTTTAGCAATTCAGATTACCCATCCCGATCTCCATTTGAATTTGCCAAAATGCCAAAAAGGCCAAAATAACTTTCTTTTGCACTTTTCTACGTACATATTAAATGCGCGCAATACGCAGCACGCCTACTTACTTACATACTCTCACTGCAAATTTCAAAACACGGACGACACGGGAGTTTCGAGTTTGACCACCTCGGGCGTTTTAGACTTTATTATGAATTGCTCAGCACATGTTGTTCTAATTTCCTGAAAGTAAGAGCGAGCAGAGCAGAGCAGGGCAGGGCTTTGCTTGCAAAGGAATTCGGATTTTGGGGAATGAATGGCAGAGCTTGAGAATTTTGGCAAGTTGAGAATTCGATGAAGAGAGTCAAATGACGCGTACATAATTGATGAGGGTTTAGGTGGTGGTGATGCTGGTATGGCTCACATCAAGCCAAGCCAAAAACACACTCACATACAACAAACACAAGTATGTCGTTGCCGACTACTACCAAAACTCTAGCAGTGTTCTAAAACCGAAATCAGGAGATTAGATTGGATGAAAACCCCGAAAAACCCTTAGCACTAGTTTAGTTTTTTGGGTTTCTAGAGATCTAGCCAACTAGCCGCCAAGTCGAAGTCGCTCGAAAACACACAACTTCTCAGTTCTCAAGCATTGTATTGTGCTGTGTATAAAAAGACAATCTCAAAAACGTTCCTTCTGGCTGATTGAGAAAGAAAAGAAGAAGAAGGAAAGATGTGGGAGTTTGATGACGTTAATAAATGATATTTCAGCTTATCAAAGCCTAATGCAATGCAATGCAACACAATAGAGACTCAGGACTGAGACTGATGCAATGCCATGGAATTTTCTGATCTAATGAACCGACTTCGACACTCGTGTTTTTATTCTTTGGCTGTCTTTTTTTGCCTTGGTCTCTTCACATTTCGACATTTCTCAACAGTTCCGGTCCACCTACGCAAGCAACGCAAACTGAACAGAAAAGAATTCATCCACTCCCCACTCAACAACAACAGCTTCAAGAGAGAGGGTATTAAGTGTATTAAGTAAGAATCCGGGAAGAAAAAACAAAAATGCCATTGACCCTTAGCCTAATCCTATTCCTATCGACGACGATACGTACGTAAGTATGAAAGTCATGAGGTCGGCAAGGTGCAAGACTCACTCAATTCAATTGTCAAGTCATTGTTGTAATTAGTCTCTCAAAGTCTTCATAAACAAGTAGCAGGCAGCAGGACTTGTAAGTAAGGAAGGAAGGTCATCAAGATCAATAAAAATTTTGCAGAATACAACAAAAAAATATAGTTGGTTGTGACAAGTCCAAGTCCATGCCCAAGTCAAGCAGTCATAAACATTCATTGTTGTTTGTGGTGTGTGTGGGGGGGGGGGGGGTCGGCTGGGGTTACAGGAGTTAGTTGCTAGTTAAGTTAACCTATCTGGCTATGTATTTCTTGGCAAAAAATGTGCCCAAAAGTCCTGTTAGTTTGGTGGATCAGTGTTTGAAGAGTGCGAGTTACGCATAGTAAAATGTGGTAGTCAGTCGTCATAGTCGTCGTCGCTAAGTAAGTGAGCAAGATGGCCAGTTTTTGGGGCTAAACAGGTAAAAACTTTATTGGCAGGTCTGCCCTAGCCTAGCAGCCTAGACTTTCGCTCACGAGAAGATAAGACAGCAAGACAAGACCGGTAGGAAAGAATTTGCTAAAGTTATGCTAAATTGGAACACTTGCGCATTGCATTGCATAGTTTGATTGGAGGTAGGTTTAGATTTAGACAAGGTCTCGTATATGTATTTTCAGAGGTCTACCTCGTACCTTGTTCGTTCACTCATTCGAATACTCCCGCGTTTCTGCAATGTATGTATGCAATGCCTAATGCGTGTATCTCAGGTCGGTCATTAAGTTGAATGGTTATGTTTGACAATCACGCGAACGCGACGCCTTAAGAAATCGTCCATCGCCGTAGCACCAGCATCAAGTGGGAGCTTAAAGAGGTCATGTCCGTTGAATGTTGAACATAAGTATGTAACCAATTTACCTAAATAGAACGACGACGACGACGGCAACGACAACGACGCTGCTAGCTGTCATTCGCAATAATAGTAGGCTAATAAGAGAAAACTTTATTTCGGTCAAGAGTCTTCGCTCAAGTTGTTCTGTTCGTGGAGGATGTGGCTTTGTGACTCCGCAGGGAACCAACCTCGTCCCGAACCCTACCCGACAATCAGAGTCGTAATGACAACCAGGTTGACACGAAATTTATAAGTAGGTGAGATGCAAAATGGAAATGTCATGGACGGACGCCTAAAAACTAGAAACCAATTAGGCATTCTAACCACAGAGTGAAACCTCTAGTCAGTCACGACCCGAATTCGGTTTTGGCGAAGGCCTTGCGAGCGATGCGAGTCAGGAGCTGGAGCTGGTGAGATTGAGGTGAGTCAATTCTCACTAGAGAGTCGACATCTCACTAATTAGCAATTTGTATTAAAAAGACCCACATTGTCACCCAGCCTGTCCTATTCAGGCAGATTTTGAAGGGATCAATTAAACTTGCATGAATGCATGCATTCAGCCAAGCCAGCCCATATTTCCGTTTTACATAATAAATTACGTTCATCAGATCCCGGGAACGGGTTTCTATCGAATTTCACTTTGTCTACCACATTTTCAAATAATTCTCTCAGTTTTCTCAGAGCCCAGATTCTCCAATAGAATTGGTTGTTCGGAGTGGTTCCCAGTCAATCTAAATTTCACACTTGATCGACGAGTACACAAATGCAGTGTGGGATACAGTTAATTCACACCCTGCGATCGTGATTCGTGAGCTAAGCCGCTCTGTTGAGACTTGGATGCTTTCGTGAGTGCTGCAACGCAAGTGCTGCTAGCTTCCATGTCCAAAGTCCTGTCCATTTGAAAGGATCGCTTTAATTGGGAGCTAAGTGAACGACAAAATGCTTGATCTGGTTTCGGTGTGTACATGAGCACTTAGCGCCAGTGGTTAAGGAGATACCTTGTCCGTCAGTCTAGTCAGCCTGTCACTCTCCAACTCTGACCATGCAGCCAACCATATGTATGTAATGTGCGCAACAAATTACAAGGAAGAGAATTCGCAAAATTGTAAAAGGAAGGCTGAGGATGACCTACTTTAGCCCTAGCATTCGTATCGTGCAAGTCCAAATTAATCTAATAAATATTTCATAGCAACCCAGCCACCGAGCCGAGCTACCCTGCCCTCACTACATTGCAGATCTGCAAAGTTTGAATTGCAAATTCCACCTTGGTTATTCTTAGCCAGCTTTGTAGCCATTTTTAGCACCAAAAAAAAGCGTGAGAACAAATTCCCAAATATAGCAGAATACAAAATGGAAATTCCCTTTCATGGGCTGGCGGTTCTTCTGTCGACTGTAAACTTTCTTTCCTCGAAGACTAAAAATGTTTCACTCTCGGTGACTCGGTTCTCGGTTGTAAAAACTCGTAAATCTTCATTATATTTCCTTCCTTCCGCTCCCTCGCTCAAATTCATTTCTCCTATCATCAAAAGATGAATCAATTTGAATGAAAGTTTGCAAGTCGTCATTGCCTTGCCTTTACATTTAGGAGCAGGAGCAAGCAGCAGGGATTTCTCCCGCAATAATTATGCTAAAAAACGTCAAGTTTCAACGACGTTACGTTACGATATGCGTAGTGCGTTGCGTTTTGCGTTCCTTACATTGTATTTTTGCATTCTCATGAAAAATATAATGAGAATGAGACTCGTTCCTGAGTCTGTCTGAGTTCAACGTTTGAACTGAACTGATTCTCCAAACCCGGTCGGTCATTCATCACTCTTTCCTTTCCAGCCCCAGCCTGCCCAGCCAAACATTTCTTACTTTATTTCTTGGCACGAGTAGCTAGCTACTATCTCCTAATCTCTGAGATTTTGATTAACTACAATTCTCACAAAGCTAACGTTCTCTGTAGTCATTCACCCACTTCCGCCGACGACGAGTGGTAATCAATTATGAAACATCAAATCTTCAAATTACCAACGTGCCTGCCTGCCTGCTAATTTGTAACAAAACTAATTCCAAAAATTCCTCATCACGACAAGACTTGTCTTGTCATCTTGGCTGAGCTTAGCTCAAGAGTTTCACGTCCTCTCAAGTCCGACCCAGACCAGACGTACACACATGATTTCATAACAAACAAACAAAAAACTATGTACTGTACAAATTTGGACATAGCAATAGCTAGCGCAATAGCTCTAACAAATTTCGCAGATGTCAAATGAAGCGACCAAGACAAATTCATTTTGTTCAAAACACAGCTAACCACCAAACACACTGGCAACTTGCAATTTGCAATTATTGTCAAAATTGCATGTCGTCCGTGCAAGCACGCATAATTGTCACGCTTATTACAGTAGTTTGGCTACGACCACGACTACGAAGTGTACGAATTGCCTTGGCTTTCTTCCACTTTTGAACACATGGAGTCAATTGAACAAACCCAAATGCAATACCAGTACTACAATTCGACACCACGTGATTGTACCAACCCGACCAGGTGTTAACTCCACAAAAAAGATGCAAAACATGAATTCCTTAATTGTCGTTTCAACTTATGGCCGTGTGTGCGTATGCACATTTTTTGCATTATGACGACGACGACGACGACACGACGACGACACGACGTCAATTTCTACACGCTTCAATGCAGTGCATTGGCCCCGCCGATTTTCCATTCACCGTCGTACTCACTAAGCAAACTGCAATTCTAACAGCAAAATTCCAGGTAAATCTACTGGACTGGACCAAAATTCTGCACTACAGATTTTCTTCTACAACTTTTGTATGATCTGATCTGTATGTCATTAAAATGAATTCGGAAATCCACACAAGCGGAAAGCAATATGCAAATATTGCTCAAAACTTTCCAGCCTTGGATTCAAAGAGAGAAAGCAGCGCAGAACAGAACGTACGACGTACGAGAAACACTTTTTGTGACTCAAAGCAACGCGTCATCCATCGCGTCAAATTTTTTTGCAACCACTTTGGAACAGCAGCAGCAGCGGCAGCAGCAGGTCAATGAATTTTTAAAAAGTAATGACCCGAAAGCAAAGCAAAGTCATAATAGAAACGATTTGGATCTTGTGGGCCTACATTGGGCGAGCTATTTTTAACGAACATACGTACACCAATGAATTAATTTATTGTCAAAGTGCTCGGTGAGTGGGACGACTGACATGAGGAAATTAAATTCTGGGAGTTCAAACTCACTCAACTCCAACTTCAACTCACTCATTCAGGGTGGAATTTATTAATCATAAAAATATTTTTTATGGTTGCGGTCGCATCGCTTCTTTTTATCCTTCGTCCATTGCTCTGCTCTGAACACAGAAGAATAGGGTACAACAAAAGTGCTTTAAATTTTCTTTTGAACATTTTTCATTTGATTTGATTGAGTGTGCTTGAACTGAACTGAACTAAACGTAGGAAGAGTTTAGCCTCATCGTCCATTAAATAAAAATCTGCTCATTACATATGTTTTGTATGTTATTGCTCTCGTCAAGTCTTCGAGTCAGAGTCAGGCGGCAACCGATTTTGATTGACGTGAGAGGACGACCGACAGTACGAAGGCGGTGGTCAGACCAGCAACAGGCCAAAGCCAAAGAAGCCATAGTCAAAAACACGACTTCGAGAGAATCGAAACAAAATTTGCTCTCTTCCTACACTCACTCACTCGACTAAAAAACGAGCGACCGAACGCGTAGTCAATTCTTCGTACTCATATGATTTTGCAAGATCGTAAGAAAGGCGGTGTTTTTCCGTAACGTGTGTTAGTCGAATAATTGATGAAACGCGACAACGATGTTTGCTTTTGCTAACTTGCAGCAAATTACAAATTACGATTACTAAGTATTTACAGTTGGACTTGGACAAGAGTCAGTCAGAGTCATCCATTTTCATTTTACTCCCACGTGGGAAAACTAAAGGATGTAAGCTAGACGTAAGAAGGATGACAGTTTTCCAAGAAACCAATCATTTTGTGTTGTTTTCCTGCTGCTGCTGCTGCTTTCGTTTTGGGGAAATGTGGAGCAACATTTTGGGTACATCAAATCCACATCATTATCGCATGTCGCAGTCGCATCACGGAGATGGAGAGGGGTCAATCAACCTAATTCGGAAGAATTGGCATAATTGGCAACCTGAGTCAGGCAGGCAGGCAGAGTTTTCAGAATTCCCACACAAACAAAACCAGCCTTTGCCTTTCTGCGTTGTACTTAAATGCAGAGGAATTTTCAGAATTTGCACTTGCAGATACAGGGTTTCCCACAAAACCATGAAATGAAATGAAATGCGGTCTTGATTGTGCCGTGTAGTGCAGTGCAGTGCCGTGCGTCTGAGGATCTGAGACTTGAGAGATTTGAAAGTTGTCAAGCAACAGCAACAGCAGCAATCAAATCAATTCTTATAAGTCAAGTAAGACTTCTGTGTGGGAATTGAATTTGAATTAAATTCAAAGAATGATCCAGATTTCGTTCCTACAAGTCCATGCCATGAATTACACAATTGGAACAATCATGTAACTTTGTAACTCTAAGAAGTTACACTTTCTTTCTTGATTTCTTCCTTGATTGCAATTGCAATGCAAAAATGCAATTGTCAAGTCAAGATTTTTTTAATGGATCACATGAACTTTGGAAAGGATTTGCAGATTTGCTTGCTTTCCTGCTCTGGCTCTGGCTCTCAACGTCTCAACCGTCAGTCAGCCAGCCAGTCAGTCAATCATTATTGATATGTGCCATTTGATATGATATTTGACCTGCCTTGGACTTGTCCTTCCTTTGCATTCCTTGCCTTTCATCAATGATCAATGTTGTAAAAATCGCAATCACAACTTTGCAATACAGCACAGCACAACACTTTCTCAATGTATTCATGAATTCGTTTGGTCTGCCGCAGCCTCAGCAGCAGAATGAAAACGTGCCAGGGCAGGGGTGAAGTGGATAAAGAAATTCAATAATTTAATAAAACAACGAGCAAAAAAATTATTTTGATGCAAAGTGAATTCTTGTTGTACTCTACGAAGAAATGCCCCTATGGAATAAATTGGCCACATCCTGGCCCGAATGATGAATCTAATTTGAGTATCAGTCGAGTAAATCACGGTTCGCCCTTGCCTTGCAATATTGGTAACCGTGTTCGCATTACGGTTTCACGAATTACCCTACGTTTATACTTCCCGTTTTGGTTTCACGTTTCACGTCCTGCGTCACGTCGAAATCATGCTCAGGATTCA